>PVJA010047756.1:0-14507 GCA_004027025.1 Myocastor coypus | reverse complement strand
TGTAATATAAAGAGAGACAGAGAGACAGACTGGAGCTCTAGCTGTTGCTGCTGCTCTGCTGCTGTGTTTGGCTGGCTACCTCTGCCGCCATTTTGTTGCTGTTCCGCCGCCATGAACTGGATGCTCTCTGCTCTGTTCCTCTCAGCCTTGGGCCAGCTGAACATGGACTGAAACCTCTAGGAACTGTGAGCTAAATAAACCTTTCCTTCCTTCATTTTGAGTGTTGGGTATTTGTTCCAGCAACGAGCAAAAAGTAACTAAGACACATCTTGAGAGAAATAACATGTGCATATGAAGGGGAAAGGTGCCACAGAGGAGAATCCCGCCTTCCAAACTTGTAAATCCCCAGAAGTCTTCCCAGGGACACATCCTATGAGGAGTTTTTGGGAGTGCTTTCTTCGAGAAGCATAAACAAAATCACATCATCTGCAGAAAAAGTTGATAGAAAGCTAATCAGCAAACTGAGCCACTTCCTGCCATTAAGGAGACAGTGCCTTGGTTCCCAGCAGCCCAGCCCGCAGTGCAAATTCCTGCCCAGCAGTCCTCCTGGGTCCCTCACTAGCAGAAGACATGATACATTCCTGGGATTTTGCTAGAAGCCACAAAAGGGCCCAAAGTAATGTGGTCAGAATTTGTAGATCCCACTCAATGTTTATGCAAAACTAAAGGTCCTCAGTGAAAGACACTCAATTGACAAGCTTTGCCTGGTTTTAATGTTCTGTGCTAGAGTCTCCAGAAATACCCTGTCCCCAGGGATGCATTACGGGTAAACACAAAAACTGTCCTCTAGCTGTGTAAGCCAGACCCATAGTCCACCCTTGTGTGAGCTTCTTCTGAGTTTGTCATGCATAAACAAACTCCCAGATCTTTAAATGAAAACATTAAAAATTCACAGTCAGACTGGAGAAATAGCTGAGTTGTAGGGTACTTGTCTGGCATGCGTGAGCTCCTGGTTTCTATCCCCAGGACTGCAAGTATTTGTAAAAGGTAATAGTGTCCATCAAGAGATACACGACTAAGCAAATGTGGGATTCCATACAGTGAAATAAAGTTCAGTCAGAATAAAGCTCCAACGTGAATGATCCTTGAAACATCATAAAGCCAGACGCAAAGGACCACACATTGTTGAATCTGTTTTTAGGAAATGCCCGGAATAGGCAAATCCATAGAGACAGGAAGTTAATTAGTGATTCCTAGGAACTAAGAGAGGAAAAAATGGGGAGTGATAGCTAATAGACATGGGTTTCCTTTCAGGGCTGATTAAAACATAAAAATACATAACAGCGAGGGCTACATGACTTTGCAAATATGCTAGAAAATGTTACATTTTACAAGAATGAATGTAAGCTGCCTGATTCATAGCTTGGTAAACAAAAATATTATAACTTACTGCACCTTTAAGAATTAAACTTTAAAATCTAACACAAGTTCACATTATACTAGAGATTATTTCAAATTAAAGCAAAATTGTTGGTTAAAAGATATCAAATCAAGCTAGTACTAAAACTGGGTCACAGATAATCTCCAGTTATTTTCTGGAGTTCAGGAAAAACTCCTGTAGATTCCTAATCTACTGTACCTAAATGGAACTTTTTTCCACAATAAAAGCCAACATTACAATTCATTAAATAAAACTTATCTAGAGAAAACATATATAAATAACAATGTTAAAATAAATAAATAAATAAATAAATAACAATGTTGAGGTTTTCTAATCCATTCAAAGATTACATTGCCAAATAACCAAGAGACAGATTGCATACTGTAAAATCGCAAAAATTTCCGCCTAGCACAGAACTACTTTGGGCAGGGAGATAGCATTCAAAAATGGAGCTAGAGACCATCTGGTAGACCACGCCAAAGCCAACTCGGAGCTGCCTGTAGCTACAGGCACAGCTGTCTGCAGGAGGAAATGCAGGCATGGGCCTCAGTCACCTAAGCAAACATAGTACGATTTTCCTTTTGTAACCCAAGCCCCTTGTTCCTTCTTTGGAACACATGTTTAGCTTCACTCAAATCTGTGTCTCCCAAATTCTAACTTATAAATCCTCAGATAAGCTTTTTTGTGCTTTCCACTTGCAGAATTATTAACTGATATTATAGATATATAGATATGTATGTGCATGTATGTTTGTGTGTGTGTGAATTCAGCATACACTTAATATCAACTCTAGCCATGCATGACCATGGTTCCTATAAAATCTTCCCGCAGCGTGTGTAACGTTCTCTGTTCTGTGCTAATTCTTGGGGGTGGGGGTAAGGAAATTCTCCTTACGGCTGATTTTTCTCCCTTTTCTCTATGTAGGTCCCCTCAGCCATCCCACACATGGAGCTCCTCACAGTTGTATGCCAACTCTCTTCTGTGCACAGTCACCTGAGGCTATGGCCACTTTTTCCATCCTGGCTTGGTCTTGGATCATTGTCATGGGCACAAACACACATTTTCCTAGTAGTTTACCAGACTTCACGTAAAAGAATCCTGTTTCTCTGACTGTCTAAGTCAAACATTGAATTCTCCACCTTTCCATGTCCAGTCTACTATCTTTCCATCATCAGAGTTTACTGGAGGCCATTTTTCAAAACTAGCCTCTGCACAAAGCCCTAGAAGGCCAGATCAAAGCAGAATTGAGTCGCATATGAGCCACATAACCCAAGTGAACTGTAAAATGGCTCAGTGTCAAAGCACAATTTAAAATAAAGATTCTATTCTATCTACCTCAGCTTCATAAGAAATTTGAAATGACCAATCTGGATTTTGTACTCCACATTTGCTTTCTTCAACCTTTTCCTGTTAGGAAAGCCAAAGTCATCTTCTTGGCTCATCTGTAAATGAAAGCCAGCTTAGGGGCCTGGCAGGATGGCTCAGTGGTCTAAAGTGCCTGCTTGGGAAAGCTTGCCCAGCTGCAGGGACCGCGGTTCGATCCCCGGCACCACATACTGTGCCAGCCCCGCCTGAGGGCAGGCTGAGCCAACCATAAAAATGAATAAACAAACAGAACTTCTGAAACAAGAAAAAAATAAACTTAAAAAAAAAAAAAATTAAAAAAAAAAAAAAAAAAAAAAAAAAAAAAAAAAAAAAAAAAAAAAAAAAAAAAAAAAAAAAGAAAGCCAGCTTGACTGTTGTTTTGTTATAATCTTATCTTCTGACTTATCTAATCTCTCAAATCATGATCATTGAAAGCATCCGTGGTTTTCCTTCATCTCCAAGCTCTCTAACAGTTTCATCTCCCTAACAGTCCCCAAAGTTTCCCCTCTCCTTCAGGATCTTGTCCTTTAAGCACTGACCATTATTCACCTACTTCTGGATCCTCCCAGAGGGACCCCCCTCTCACCAGCATCTGACCCAACCGCTCCAGCCCCTGGACAGTGCTCCCTGACCCCTGATCAGTGCAGGCTCCTCCTGCGCTATGAAAGAAGTCAAAATGTCTCTGCAAACTACACATGGCCCTTCCTGTTTAGCTCAAAATGACATCTCCAGCCTCATCACAGAAAATTTCACCATTGCAAGTAAAGCACCTGTACATCTCTAAGGGTACCTGACAGGCCTTGGGTTTACACAAGTTGCTTGGCAGTTAAAAGGGCTACTCATTTCTGAAATAATTAACACATCAGAAAATGAGGGCCAGCAAGGTAGCTCTGGAACAAGCAAGCAGCACAAACAACTTTGTGCAATATCCTATCCCCAAACTGTTAGAAGTTCTGGTTGTATATTTGCCATTCCAGTATTTATGTTATGTTTTATTCTTAGTAATTCCTTACTACCACGGAAACCTTTTCTTAGTTGATTACCTATTCAAAAACTATGCAAGTATTCCAAATGGATTATAGATTCATATGTATGATATACAACATTCTGGCCTCTGAGTTGGACTCATGATTTGATTTTGAATTTTTGAATATTATTTTGAAATATTTAATTTATTTTTAATTAATAATTAATTTTCTGAATATTGTTTAATTATAATTCTTGTTTTATGATTCATACTGTATCTCTGGCTTACAATCTACTTATAAGACATGCTATATTTTCTCCTACCATTAGAAACTTTAAAGTAAAATATACATAATATGTATATTAAATATATACATGTTTAATATATTATATTATTATACAAGAGAGGATAGATATACAGCTACTTGGTCTTAGTTCATTGAGAATAAAAGTTTATACTAATATTGTTTAGACAAGTTATCAGGTCTACATCTTGTCCTCTGAATAACTACTATGAAGACAACAATATGCATGGTATTAATTATTGTAAACAGCCTACCAACTTGTTTTGAAACTGTTTCATCTCTGTTTTATCTTTGTTTCTCATTAAAATGAATAAAAAATAAACAACAACAAAAGCTCCTTGCCTGAGGGCAGTGATGCTGGATCAGATTTAAAAAACAAAAACAAAAAAAAGGAAGAAAATAGAACACACAAAAACCACAAACAGCTGCAGCATAAAAATAAGTCTCCCCTCACCATACATCCAGCCTCTCCCTTTCCCTTCTTGGGGCAGGTTTGCTCAGAGTTGGAGGAATCCTCCCAAAGAAAAACATACTGGATGTCTTTAGACTGTAACTCTCTGCTTTTCCTTGTATGGCATGGTGGGATTACTGTCTACCAAACTCTACATTTTCTACACCACAGCCTGGGGTCATCACCTGCTGCCTAGCTGAGGATGTGTCCCAACACTGCTGGTGGGTCATGTGATAAGCTTATTGTTAGGGTAACATGAAGAGAAGTGATTACATCCACTTGGGATGAGATCACCAACTCTACCACCCCTCTTTCCTCTCCCCTGCCAAGTTGGACCAGAGTCAAGGGACAGCTTTGGAAGGACCCTGGGGTACCAAGATCAGTTTGCAAGTATTCTGCTAGCAATAAATGATCTTGTTGTAATAAGATATAATTTTATAAAATAATATTGCAATAAATTATCTGTAAAGAAGAATCTATGCCAAACAACTAATCTTCCACTAGCACAACCAATCCATGCATGTATGAAAAGATTCTCTACTTAATAGTAGTCACAGGGTTGGGGAGATAGCTCAGCGGCATTATCCTCTGCTTGGAAAGCACAAGGTCCGAAGTTCAATCCCCAGCACCACAAAAGAAAAAAAAAAAATAGCAACAGCAGTACATGAACTATAAGAATATGTATTACAGCCTTTAGATTGAAAAATTCTAACACAGATGATACTCACGTTTGAAAAGACTAAGTGGAAATGACACTCTCATAGGTTGCCATAGAAATACAGACTGATGTGTACCTTAGAAAAAACAATGCAGAAGTATACAAAAAACTCCCAGCACCAAATTTCACCCTCAATTCTAATATACAAAAATATTTTAAAATATACACAATAGATCTATATCTAAAATTCATTCAGCAAGCTTCGTGGAAAACTACACATCTTAAAAGTTTATCAATGGAGGGGCTGGGGAGATAGCTCTGTGGCACAAGTGCCTGCCTGGCGAGTGCAAGGTGGTGAGTTCAAACCCCAGCTCCACAAAAAAAAAAAAAAAAAAAAAAAAAAAAGTTTATCAATGGGGGAAGCATTTTCTTTTCATTAAGTTTTATTTATATATACTAAGGAATATATTATACCATTTAAAATTACAGTAGGACTATATATTATCTATGTACTTTAATGAAATTTTCTATCAAGTATCTTCTGGTAATTATACAAATATGCCAATGACAAAGCAGGAAGAAAAAATATATTGAATGAGGTCTACAACTTTAATAATATAATGGCACTTTTTAAAAAACCTCTTAAGCAGAATTGCTTTCTCTTACTAATTATGCTCCTAATAAAAATGTCACCTGCATACTCATACAAGTATTACAAGCAAATCAGTGGTTGGATTCTGAGATGCTGCCATCCACAGCTTGAAGCTGTGTCCATGACCCATTTTCACAGGAGCCCTTCAACATCAAAGCCTAGAGTGCTTCGAAAGTCATTTCCTCACAACCAATGCATGCACTTATCCCTGAGCTATGTATCATAATCTTTTTAGGCTTGCCACACACTCATCTCAGTTTTTTTCCTTTTAATAGCGTGCAGCATCCTGGTCGTGTCCTTATTTGATTGTCAGCAATCACAAGTAGAGGGCCAGGGCTTTTCGCAGCCCATTCTTCTCTGCCCACTGCATTCATCATTCATCCACATCACACCTCTTTATAGCACTGGATTATATTCCATTCTTCCCACTTACTGTTTCCTACCCATTAATCCTACATTTCCAATTAAATATGTGTCCTAAGGCAGGGGATTATATGTTATAATTCCTTAGAGTTCCTCACAGTTTTGATGCTTGGGCTGGATATGTTATAATTGATAGGTAAAAGCAAAGGCCTTATTGTTGGTTTTCAGTAGCAGTTTCCTGTGTGAATCACAGCATTACTTCCATAACATAAAATCCGGAATGCCCAGGGAGAAGCTGGACATTAGTTTGACTCTTCAGTAGCCTGTGATTTGCATGTTTTGAGGGCATATGCTCTTCACCAACCTCCCATTCTATGACAGATGAATATAAGGAGGGGGACTGGGGTGGGCAGGGGAATGAATACTCAGTAGAATAGAAACAAAATAATCTTTGTTGAAGATCTAGGTTATTCACGTGTCATTTATTTAAACTATACAAGGTATTTGGAGGGGAATGCTGCTATCTCTGTTGGAAGTTCAGTGACCTGTCCAGTCTCAGAGTTTGTAGAAAGGAAGCTTGGAAATATATTAATGTATGATTCTAGATCCTCACCCCTTCCACTGGCTTATAGTGTGAATGGATAAAAAAACAAAACAATGAAAAAAAAAGTCAAAACAAAGGTAATCAAGTTGAAACTTAGTACCTCACAAGATAATGAGGATAAGAACTGCATATTTATATACAAAGTGTTTCACCATGCGTTATATGAGTGGATGTCCCCAGATTTGATAAGATCAGGATGGGGTTCAGAACCTAATCCTTCAAACTATGGCACCTTGCCCTTGAGAAAACAACAGGAGAAGTTGGGCATGGTGGCATAGGCCTGTAATCCCAGCACTTGGGAGGCTGAGGCAGGAGGATCAGTGCAAGTTCGAGACCAGCCTGGGCTACAAAAATGAGCTCAAAGGTCAGCCTGAACTGAATAGTGAGACTCTGTCTCAAAAGACAAAGAGAGAGAGAGAGAGAGAGAGAGAGAGAGAGAGAAAACAATAGGAGAAAGGTTACTCCCACCTTCTGAGTTTCTCCTCTAAAGCAGGAAGAACCTCATGTGAGAAGTACTCTCCCTATTCTCAGGAAGAAGATACCAAGATGAGGAGAAGCAGAACAGATAAGTCTTGAGAACTGCCCCAGTCTTACTATGATGACCTCATCCTCCTCTATCTAGTCACACTTCTTCACAACTCCCCCCTTTTTCATCACACCTAACACAAAAGGTCACACAGATTCACTGTACCTTTTAGTCTCTACTTCTCAGAGCTCCCAGGTCATACAAAACTTATATTAGATAAATGTGCATGCTTTTCTCTTGTCATTCAGTCTATTGTCCTAGGATTCCCAGCCATGACTCTAATAAAACAGGTGAGGAAAAAAAATCTTTTCTACCCATACCACAAATACCTCTGTGCTTCTTCATGTTTTCGACAAAGGTAGCTAGAGTTCACAATCTGACTGGAACCCTGCAGGGTGAATATCATTGGCCAAGACTAAAAGGGAGTTGACATGTAACCAGAGCTGCTACATGGCTGATGGCTGATGACAGTGAAAGCCTAAAGCTTTGGAGCAGCCATGTTTCTCAGCAAGTGGGAGAGAAGCTTTTCAACACACACACACACACACACACACACACACACACACACCATGGCACTACAGGTGATTCGGTAACATTGTTCTTCCTCTTTCCTCCAGTTCCCTCCTAGAAGGTGGTCTTCACCACAGGATGTTCTGTAGTCACACAAGGGCCCTGGAAAACTCTCAGTGTGTCCCGTCATGATGACTCCTTCCTGCACAGTTCCTGTGAAACACAGGTCATAAAGCCAAAGTAGAGAAAAACTGGGTTTTAATGGAAAACTAACCCATGAGTTATTGAGCTTACACCCATCTGGGCAGTTTGATTCCTGTTTCATTAACCTTGTGCTCTGTAAATTGAAGGTAACAAAGGGTAAAGCAAAACCATTCTCATCTGCAGACAGAAAAATGCTGTGGGGTGTCAGTTCCATTCATCATTCCCTCCCTGCAGAAACAAATTAGGCTGTATGAGCCAATGAATAAACAGGTCCATTAGCAAAGTCATGTGCTAGCTGAGAAGAAGATACTCCACACATATGTGTTGATGAATGAATGTGCTTACAGATTGTCCAACACAACTGCCTCTTCTTATAGTCACAGAAAGTAAGCAACATATGGCAAAGTGATTCAGCCAAGACCACAGAAGGAGACAGTGACACAAATCTAGCCTCGACTAAGAAGGCAGAATACAGTAGCCAGGCACTGGAGGAAAGGGAGAAAATGAAGTAAAACTGAGTAGAGGTTCACTGTGTACTGAGATCACTGCTTCACAAATGATAGTCAATTACACCTGTAGGCTAAAGATGGCTAGAAGTGCCAGGTTCAGCCTAAAGTGAGGAAAAACTGATCCATACCCACCCTCATAAATGGGCCAGGGTTTATGGACAGCTACACAAAAAGAGATGCCAAAAGACAAAGACAGGCTTTTTAGATAAGTGAAAAGAAAAAAGGACCTTAGCACTTTATGATCACAGTATTGAGCAAAGGTTTTACTCACCCTGAAAACCAGTATCCTAACTGTTCCCCTGTTTTAAACAATGAGGCAACCAGCAAAGACACCCTGGACCTCACTTCAACTATAAAGGAATCAGATCAAAGCACAAAATATGCTTTATGCCTTCAATGTATGCCTGTCCCAATATTTTCAACCTGCAAAGTTGCTTTCAGTATCTTTTACAAATAAAAGAAAACAGAAAATCTAAAAGAAGCCACTGAATGACAAAGCATAAGCTCATAAATATTAATTTATTAGTCATTCTGAGGAAGCTACTGACAATGCATGCTTCCTTTGGGTAACTTAAAGTCTTATGATACAAGAAATGAAGAAATGATGACAGTAACAGTCCACAGCTATTGTTTCTTGAGTGTTTTAAATCTATTCAAGTGGAGTTGGAGAAAGTCATATAGATCCTTAAATTTATGTAAAGCAGATAAGCACAGAAGACATTAAAGCTGCCCAGGATCAAGGCACACTGTCTGTGCTTGTTATCTGAAAACAAAGACACACAGGCCTTCACCTTCCTATTCTGGCGCCATGACTTACCCAGTAGTCTTTTCAAAGATTTGTGTGAAAACTACACATGATTTTTTTTAAAGGAAATGTGGAGCAGAAGGGAATAGTAACACAAATATTTCTAGTGACAATGAGGGAAAAGGCTTTAGTGCTTTACCATTTGCATGTAGCCAGCATCCTCTTAGTGTCACATTCAGCAAGTCTTGGATTTAATAGGAAATATAATCATTGTAATACAAGTCTCAGATAATCCTAATAATTTATTTGATCAATATTTGTTTTCTGTCACAGAAGCAGTAAACTCTGTCTATCTCCTGGAGCCTGCAGTCTGGTCAGGAAGCAAATAACAAACAGACACATGCATAATAGATTCAGTAGAGAAAGATAAGGGGTAAGCGAAAAAGAACAAACAAGCAGTTCAGTATTCAGTGGGGTAGCCGAGTACCCTTTCTCATGAGATGACATTCGCTAAAAGGAGGGGGTGAGCCCTTTGAGACAAGTGCATCCAGAAGAGGGAGGAGAAACAACAGGGACCAAGACAGAGATGGCCTGGTGTGAGCTTCACCAGAAAGTAAGGGTGTGGGCACAACCCGAGAGGAGGAGACTAGAGGAGATCAGTTAGGTCCCAGTGATGCTCACATCAGGACAAATTATACCAAAGTGAGATCAAAATCCACCCCTGGATTCCAGGAGGAGTACCACTTGATCTGACTAAATCATAGAGGTTCAATATGACTACAAGGTAGGAAATAAGGCGGTGGAGAAGGACAGAATTTGGGGGCCATATGATGATTAATTCTGGTTGTCAATTTGGCTTGAGTGTCATTTAGTGGATAAGTTAAATGCTCTCTGGGTATGTCTAGGTGGGTCAAACTCTATCTGGGCCTGGCCTCCTCTCCTCCCTGGCTCCTCCCACATCCCTGCTAAGACATCCAACAACTCCAGCAGGTAGATATCCAACAACTCCAGTAGGTTCAAAATCAGATTTATAAACATGAACAGTCTTCGGAGTTCTAAGTCCTTAATGGGAAAAATGCAAATCTATTGAGAAAACTTCCTATCACGGCCTTTATTTGCTTACAGTGCCAGTTACTCAGAAACTCCGTTTCTTTATCATTATTTGGACCTACAAAAGCACCATGTTCTTCCACCTGGTGCATCTGAAATATGCCTGCCCTCCTGGTTAATTATTTACCCAGCATCTGTTTTACATAAGCCTGTGTCTCCAGAACTGATAAAATATCCAATGATGACACAAAATAACAGCTGTGCACCAAAGACAGTACAAAAGGAATGGAAAATATGTAAGAATAGCCAAGGGCAATTCTCTGAGAATAAAGTAGCCATTAGGTAATTAACCCCAGGTGGGCAAATAAATTCCATGTGATACCTGTTCTATGATTCTGCAGAATGGAATTACTATTACTACCACATTATCACCTGTGATAATTAGGTGAATTTGTTTTTTGGGTTTTTTTTGTTTTGTTTTGTTTTGTTTGTTTGTTTGTTTTTTGTTTTTGTTTTTGTTTTGTTTTGTTTTGTTTTGTTTTGTTTTGTTTTGTTTTTGCGGAACCAGGGTTTGAACTCATGACCTTGCACTTGCCAGGCAGGTACTTAATGCCATGGAACTATCTCCCCAGACCCAATCAGGTGAATTTGATAGCACATTCCTTTTATGGGAAAATGACACACATAAGATGAATCTAAGGGGCCATTGAGATAGCTCAGCAAACTAAGTGCCTGCTTAGGCAAGCACAGAGAGCAGGGTTAGATCCCTGGCACCACATTCCACACTGGCCCCACCCCCAGGCCTGCTGAGCCAACCACTGAGACCAGGCATGGTGCTGCATGCCTATAATCCCAGTGTTAGGGAAGCTGAAAACAGTAGGATCACTATGAGTTCAAGCTGCATAATGAAACCCTGTACCAAATGCATTTAAAAAGAAAAAAAAAATCTAGGGCCTGGTTTATAAAGCCATTCCAGACTATACCCTGGAGTTAAGAACTGCCAGTAGAACCTTTTAGGACCCAGTGTATAGTAGTTATATCTCTCTGTTTAAAAATGCAGTCCTCAGGGGCTGGGGAGATAGCTCCGAGGCACAAGTGCCTGCTGGGCAAGTGCAAGGTCGTGAGTTCGAACCCCGGTCCCAAAAAAAAAATGCAGTCACAAAGCCAAGAGGACGAGGTTATAATAACAACTCTGATGTTGGTCACTATGCTTCTCAGCTTCCTAATCTGAAAGGAAAAGCCAGACTCCATGATCACCAAGGGGCTTCTGTCTCTAATACAGTAGTCTGTATTATGCACAGTGGATAAGTTCCAAGAGCTCTGGTGATACTGGAGAGCACAGGTAGTACTGAGCTCTATGTATACAAGAGGTGACCAAAATATATGGTGAATGTTTATAGTTAAAATTTCATTACAGGGTCTGCGAGATGGCTCAATGGTCTAAAGCACTTGCTTAGGCAAGCTTAGGCAACTACAGGGACCATGGTCTGATCCCCAGCACCACAAGCTGTCCCAGCCCCATCCCCAGAACAGGCCGAGCCCACCATTAAAAAAAAAAATTATATTACAAGACATACAGCCCTAATCCCTCTCAAAGTATACCCCACACACTCACCCTTCAAATGTACTATCCAGCCATTCTTGCCACCTTCTGAAGCAGTTCTGAAAATATTCTTTCATGAGTGTCTTCATAAGGTATGATCAAAAATATGGTGATTTCTACTGCTATTTTATTTCTTCCAATAAAAACATCACAGTGTGGCCTCAATCATGTTATTCACCAGAATGGGCACCATGCAACTTTCAGCTCTTCTCTAAAGTAAAAATGACCATGAAAGCTAAAATTTTGGGTTGATATAAGACAAAGAGACAGCTGCAAAGCTGTAGTTAGAGATCCAAATAAGGACTTCCAGAACTGCTTCAGAAAGTGGCAGGGGGATTAATGGCAATGTGCCTTTTAGCATAATCAAATTTTTAAATTTAAACATTTTTTTTGTCTTTTTGAGACAGGATCTCACTATGCAGTTCAGATTGGCCTTGAGCTCACTTTTGTAGCCCATGCTGTTCTCAAATTCACACTGATCCTCTTGCCTCAGCCACCCAAGTGCTGGGATTACAGGCATGCACCACCATGCCCAGTCATTTATCATATATTTGGACCACATCTCATACTGTGATTTTTCCTATACATACATTCCTATGATAAAGTATGTTGTTATACTTGTTATACTTTATTATGACAATAACAACTACTTTTTTATTTTGTATTTTAGGGAGGAGTCTAGACAGTGTTCAAAGTCTTGCTACTAGATCAGACTCGTAGTGATCCTCCTGTTTACAGCCTCCTAATTGCCTTCTCAGAGCGCTCTGGGGCAGGACCCGTGTGGCAGGCCTGAGGATCAAGTCCCTGGACCCTGTGCCTGCTTGAAGGCACTTTAATCTGCTGAGCTATTTGGCTGTCCCTAATAATAACTAATATAACAAGATTAATCATTAAAACAGTTAAATGTAATAATGTATATACTATATATATAGTGAAATATAACTATAGTATAACAATGTTAACTATGACAATATTAATTATTATTAACGTCTGACTTTTCTAAATTAGACTTTATCAAGCTCCAACCTTTCATCCTATTATATATACATAGATTTATAACTTATTATAAATCTATATTTATATATGTAATTTATTTTAAATATATTTACATACACATTCAGTTTATTAAACTAGTCTTCTCAAACAATAAGGTAAGACATCTTTGTTGGCAGATAACTTTCTAAGGCTCATAAGGTTCTAATTCCTGCTTCCTGAGACCGTTCAGTGATGTGTGAAAACTCATGGTTATGATGAATCATTCAGGTCTCCCCTCCAGTGCAAACTCTCCTTGGTCACCAGTGGCACAGGATATCCTCCTTTTGCCTGGCTAAGAAACAGCACGCCTGGCACTAGAAGAAAACAGGCTTTGCAGAAAAACTGCTCTTCTTAAAATGTATAAAACCTGGGCATGGTGGTGCATGCCTGTAACCTCATCACTTGGGAGGCTAAGGTAGGAAGATCCTTGCAAACTCAAGACCAGCATGAGCTACAAAATGAGCTCAAGGCCACCTGAACTGCACAGTGAGACCCTGCTTCAGAAAAGGTGAACGATGTACCTGGGAGAGGAGGAGCCCAGAGCTCCCACAGGCCAGGCAGCAGATCGAAGCACCAAGCAAACAGCCGAAGAGCTGTATGAACTCCCAAGGTTGGACAGATGAAGGTACCAACCACAAGCACAAAGGACAGTCATGGAAAGAATGACACCTTGGGAGCAAAATGCAGGCCCAGAAGGCAGCTGAGTCCACTTCAGAGAAATACCTGAAGTGGAATTCCTGGGATGAGGCTGAGTCAGAGCTGAGAGAGATGCCAAACGACAGCAATGCTGACGTCAGACACCAAACACCCAGGAGACCACATCTTTAGAGCAAGCCCATACTGCTTGTTCAACAGATGGTATCACCCACTTAGCAGATGATATCCTGCAGCCCTAACCTTAGGGCTTGCCTGAACACCTGGCCCTTATGCAGCACCTTGCTCCCAGCAATGTACTGAAAAACTGTTCAGACTGGGGATCAAGCACAGAGGAACTCCAGCACTAAGCTACATCTCTAGCTCTTTCAGTTTTATTCAGAGACAACCTCTTGTTAAGTTGTCCCAGAGTAGCCTCAAACTTGCAATTGTGCCGCCTCAGCTTGCTGAGTAACTGGGATTACAGGTGTGCACCACTATGACCAGCCTGCTACTTCCTTTATAGAGAAAATTTGATGATAGATAAACTTACTTGGCCATTAAGACTACACACTCCAATCTTGAACAACTATATCCGTTAATTTGAGCAACAGATTTGACAATAAAAATAGACAACATAACAATCACTGTTAATTAGCTATTCCCATTTTGAAAACCTGTAACATACACAATGTCGTATATTATTCTGCTTCTGTCTTTTTTTCTATTTGCTTTTGCTTGTTTTTATTCTCCAAAATAAAATATAAAAAAGACTAAAAAAAGAGTAAAATGTGGTGGAAGAAACAGATGTGTAAATTATAATATAAGACAATACCTAACTTCTACATAGAAATATGTACAATTATGCCATGGAGCTTTAGTTAAGAAGAAGAAGAAGAAGAAGAAGAAGAAGAAGAAGAAGAAGAAGAAGAAGAAGAAGAAGAAGA
>PVJA010047755.1:0-14501 GCA_004027025.1 Myocastor coypus | reverse complement strand
TTTTTTTTTTTTTTTTTTTTTTTTTTTGCGGGACCAGGTATTGAACTCATGACCTTGCACTTTCCAGGCAAGTGCTTATTCTATTGAGCTATCTCCCCAGCCTGGACTAGTGTTTTCTATGCAGAAGAAATACAGATCCTAAAATGTGGATCTGTGTATTACTTAAGTTGTGGTTATGACCTTTTTTTTTTGCGGAACCAGGGATTGAACTCAGGTCCTTGCTTTGGCAGGCAAATGCTTATTCTACTGAGCCATCTTCCCAGTCCCTTGGTTATGACCTCTTACTGGTCAATTTTATAAAAAAAACTGTGATATCACTAAAGTAGTATAAGTAGCAATCTGTTAAAAACATCTGTGCTAAGGGTATAGTTCAATGGTACAGCAGTTGCCCACCATCCATGAGGCCCTGCATTTAATGTCCAGAACCAAAAAAGCAAAAGGCACAACCTGTCCAAACAGCCAAGTATGGTGTCATGCACTTGTAATGCTAGCATTCTGGGAGGCTGAGGCAAAAGGATGCCAAGTTGGAGCCCAGATGTGGCAACTGACAGCAGCAACAACAAAAAAACAGTCAAATAAACAAACAAAAAGCCGCCAGAGCTAGAATGGTGAGACCGTATTTCACTGAGCACATGTTCTCCAACTGTCTAGGTTCTACTAATGGTGCAGCATGGTAGGCCAAATAAATGCCATGGACTTTAGACATAAGTATTAGAAAGAGTCACAAACCAACAGACAGAAGAGAAAGGCATAAAGCTCATTATTCCAGTCTCCAAGCATTACAGGTTTCTTAATGCTAGTCATAAACTCGTATTTGAATGTATATATGTATGTATGTATGTATGTATTTTGCAGAACTGGGACTTGAACTCAGGCCCTTGTGCTTGCCAGGCAAGTGCTTATTCTACTGAGGTATCTCCCCAGCCCCTTGAATGTATTTATCAGTGCACCTAGAAGCCCTATTCTTCTTACCTATGACAAAATATTATACACTCACTACCAAGATTAGGAGTATAAACTGAATTTCAGGATTATGCAGTATCAAGTGTTTTTCCCCTAACTTCAACTCCCACAAACCTAAATTAGATTTATAGCAGCAATTTTATGAGGAAGTTCAATCACCAGGCATGAAAACAGGACTACCACTATATTACTAGAGAAAAAGCTTTATATGTTCTGAGTCATCTTAACTCTTTCAGTTAAGAAAGTCAATTCAATTTGTTTATAATTTGCTTCAGTTCGCTATGTCCCACAGAGGACCCAAGAAAAAAACATACTCCTTAACTGCTGTACTTATATTTCTACCCTTAAATGGATCCACTTCTGAAACTACTGCCTATCCCGATAAATCCTGAAATCTGAAATGCTCAAACAAGACATTAGAGATTGTAGACTTTCTTGACGCGATTCTCAGTTTCAGAAACTTACAGAACTTTGCTTATCAACACCACAGACAATGACACCATTCTACCCTGCCTCCAGGAGGCTTTCCTTACTCCACTGTCCTTCGTTTCAACTCTCCCCTTCAATCTCGTTCTCCCTAGTCATCTTCCCCGATCAATGATGCTTCATTATTTTTTGAAGCTGATATGCTTTTATGTCTCTCCTTTCATGTATTCTGGCCTTCTCAACTATATCTTGAATATTCGCAGGCCCAACCAGGGATCTCTGACTTGTGTTGTACGGTATCTAAAAGGCTACTGGGAAAAAAGGCTTTAGTGAAGAATTATAACGCAGAGCTCAGGGAAATCCAAGTCTTTCTGGGTCCGTCTTCTCATCTCAGACGTCTCAGAGAAGCACACTACATTGTCTAAGCTCCTATGGCTCTTTAACCCGTGCAAAGCTTGCTGAAAATGTTGCCGCGACTGACTATCACCTTCAAACTCCGGCTGAAAACATCCTTTTGGAAAGCATTTCCTAACTAATCTCCACAGACTGTTCTGCTTACCCAGCCTTGAGATGTAGGAATTTCGGGGATACAGGAGTAATTATCAAGCAGACTGGCAAGCTGGTGGTCAAGGGTGAAAGCACTTCGTATGAAAAGGTAGCCAGACCGAAAGAAAAGAGCATCGATTCCAACTGGAAAGTGCTCCTCCGACGTAAGGTGATAGGGCCAATTTTACAGATTAAATGCATACCAAAGTTAGGTGGGAAAAGCCCTAGCAGGAAGCAAAGCTAACTTTAGGAGGGCTGCTCAGCTTACGGGGCTCTCCTTCACCATTCGATGCACCCCCGAACCACACAAAGGGGAGAAATTATATGTCAAGAGGGGAAGGGGCAAGAGACTTTCACCCAAGCCCAGCGCACAGAACTCCCCGAAACCTTTTGTCCCACTTTGCCTTCAAAGGCTCCTCATCCTTGGGTGCACTTGGCCTTTGCTCCTTTCCTTGAAAACCAGAAGGAATGAAATGAAGTGTTATCCTGGGCCAAGGCCCGCGCGAGCGTACCCGCCGCCCCCTCCAGCTGGCCCCCCGCGCCTGGTCCTCCCAGGCCGCCGCTCCGCCCCGCGCACCTTGCTCTTCACCTCCATGGTGCCCAGGCAGCCGCTACCCGCGCCGTGCCGGTGGCCGCGGTTCATGCTGAGCGCCGGGCCCGCGGCGGCCTCCCCGGCTGGCCCTCAGGAGCGCGGGCAGCGACTGCGCCGCCTCTGGGTTCGCAGAGCGGCCGCAGCCCGGACGCCTCGTCACCGGCACCTGCAGAGGCGGCGTCCGCGCTGAGTTTCTCTCGGCGAGTGCTCACACGGCGGGATCGAGGGTCGGACTGGTGGCTCAGCGGGCGGGGACAAGGCTCCCTCCCTCCGCGCCTAGGGGGACCGCGGCCGCGGCTGCGGCGGAGAGGGCGGAGCAGAAGCTACAGGCGCCGCAGCCTTGCTATCTGCCGCCTCCTCCGCGCGCCCGCACGCGCGTACCCGAGCAGGGCCGGAGCCGCAGCGCGGGCGCGCGCTCACCTGCAGCCTCTGAGCGGCCTCGGCGGCTCGCGCTCCACCCACACCCAATGGGAAGCGCGCACCTGCGCCTACGGAGCCAGCCAATCAATACATAGCTCTCGCGGTTCATAGGCGGGCTGCTTTCGCTGAAACCCCGCCTACCCCCGCACCATTGGTCCTGCGCTGCGAGGGAGGGGCGGGATCACCTGAAGCCCTAGACCTCCTCTCCGGACCTAGCAAGAGAGCTGGAAGACGCATGCGCTGACCCCAGAGTTTCCGCCCAGAGGTGGCAGTGCGAGGCGGCTAGCCGGAAGCGCGAGCGCACCTGCGGCGGGGCTGTGGCGGGTGGGCTGCTCGAGCAAGCGCGAGCGGCTGTCGGCCTGCCCATCTCGGTGCTGCTAAACTCGCGCTGGTAACGTCCAGGCTTTGGGTACTGAGCAGGCAGCCCGCTGGGTTCCCGTGACGCGGCTAAAGCTACTGCGTTCCCGATCGCTTTACAGTTTGGGATGTCCCTCGGCCACCCTTTTGCTTTATGTAGGAGTCTGGCTACAACTCTTGTTTGCACAATTCAAGTTTTCCCGCCCCTGCAACAGTTAGCAGGAAGGACCTCGATGCTGTCCTGTCTGATTTTGTCTAAGGAGACTCCATCCATGGGGCTGGGGAGATAGCTCCGAGGCACAAGTGCCTGCTGGGCGAGTGCAAGGTCGTGAGTTCGAACCCTGGTCCCCCCCCCCAAAAAAAGAGACTCCATCCCTCGTACCCCCGCCCCGCCCTAAATCTGCGGGGTCTCGGGCCGAGGGGGAGCCGTCGGGGAGCACGATGGCAGAGCTCAGGTGCAGGGTCCCTGAGGGCTGCACGAGCGGCCTTTCTGCACTCTCGCTCTGAGTCTTTTTGCAACTCTGAAGCCTTTCTCCCCTCCAGCCATTTTTGGCGGCTGGCTGTTTTTACAAACGCCAGCTTCAGCATTGTGTTCGTTTCCCGAGAGACCAGCTGAGTGCTGGAGTAACAAAACACCAAATCCCTATCTCTGAACAACCCCAGGCTCTGGCACTGATTCTGTTGAGCAAGACCGCGGAGAAGTGAGCAAAAAAGACGAGATGAAGGCTGGAGGAGACGAGCCTCCGTCCAGGTCGCAGGTTCTCCAGGGACTGCAGCTCCTCGGAGCGCTGTCCGCGACCTGGAGCCAGGACGGGTGGGCATGGGGCTGGGGGCGGGAGGACGGGATCCTAACCCGGGATGGGCGGAAAGATCTGGGCCCTTAACTCCTGAGCTCTCAGGACCGGCCTTCTTTCTCCCATCCTAACTCAAACCGCTCCTCCTAACGCCTTGCAACTCTCCTCCGAGCTCTGACAAGTTTAATTTTTCTTTCTACATCCGACTCTTGGGAATGACCAACCTGCTTTCACCTTGACTGAACCACCACCACCACCACTCCTGCCCTCTATGAGTGCTGGGACAGAGTGTGGCTTCCTTACGCTTCCTTTGCCCTCTGGGTTTAGAGATGAGAAACCCTTCTTTCCCTCTGGAGGATTCAGTTCACCAAATACTTGTGGGTGGTTTTAAATTTGTCCTGGCTGCTTTGGGGGTGAAGAGGTTACCATCCCTGGATGAATAAGAAGCCTTCCTTCCTTAACCTTGCTACAAAACACCTGGGTGACTCAAGCTCAGCTGGAAATTTGCTGTGGAGAATGTCATGGGGTCGCCAAATGCCTGAAGCGCTTCACTGTTGAGTGATACCGCAGCTCTCAATTCCTTTACATTATAACCAATCAATCGCAGGAGACCTCTGAAGTATTTTTTTCTCCTGTTGATTAATATTTATTAGAATTAAAACTGAAGAATGTTGGAAACAAATACACAAGCATGCATTCTGGGAGTTATCAGAGCAATGATGTCATCACATGTCATGTCTCTTGTGAAAAACTCCATTGTATACTTGTGAGACAAGGTGACAAGAAATGACAAGTTTGAGAGGAGTTTGGCCTTGCCAATCCCCTGGGACTCTTCATGGACCCCTGGGCCACACTGTGATGACTGCTGCATTACAAAACATAACACATAACACCCCCAGTTTCAGATTTCACCCCCTCTCTGGAGCGGTGAGGCCACACCCTAGAAGCAAGGGCCCAGCTCTGTGAGTGTTGGGTGATTGAGCTTTATTGTTGTTATCGGAGCTGATTTATCAACCCTTTTAAGCAGGAAGTTCGTGGATGCCAACACACCTGCGTGGGCCTTGCATTCCAGAGGTGTCGTCACATCCTCCCTCACCTGCCCAGGGTGTGGCATCCCTCTTCTTGGACTTTCCTTTCTAGAAAGGAGGGCCAGGCTACAGCTTCCTGGATCACCTCAGTAGAATTTGCTCTGAAGCCTGTGTCACTCGTATGCCTGGATAGTGTGAAGAAGGAATGTTGGAAAGTAGTTTGAATTGATAAAACTATTGTGGGGGAGGGGATTACTTTCATTCTGGGAAGTGTTAAAGCCAGCTGTAAATTTGTTCACTAGGCCTCAATTTCACCCTCTCTCAGGAAGCACAAAGGCCCAGAGAAACAGCACAGAGAGATTCTCTATTTCTATGCCTCCTGTTTGAAGCCTGACTCTAATCTCATTTCTGCCACCATCCCTCCCCTCCCCCAAATCCTCAAGCTAAAGCTGCGCAAGACCTACATGTGGAAGGAAAGCTAGTCCCATGCCTGGGAGAATTAAGACTCAATGGGCTAGAGAAATAAGGTGAAAAATCTGACAAGACTCTATAAATTACAGGTGCCCTAAATCATTAGTCGGGAAAGGGCGACAGATAGAGAACCACACCCATACCCAGCCAGGCCTCTCAGACACATCCCCACCCCCGCAGAGAGGTTAGCGAAGGGTATGTTCAGCTTTATCTGCTACCTAACCCTTTCAGGTCTACAAACACCCTGTTATGTTCCTTTGAAAGCTATCTTGTGAGTTAAGAGTTTGTAATTTTCCATCATTAGCTTTTTAAATCTACATTTTGCATAATGATACATTGTTCTTTGCTTTTTTTCCTCCAACTCCTGAGGAAGAGGTGACCAGAAGTCCTATAGAATGTGGGGAAAGTGTATTTTCAAGGAATTTCTCTTGCCAGCCCTTTTTCTCCTTGATTGCTCAAGCTCCAGTTTTGATGGAGCTAGTTAATAATTCTTTCAAAAAGAGCTGAGGAGCCGATTTATGAATCTTGGACTACTCACTGAAGCATTTTAAGCCCTTTAGCAGTCGTGGAATTAAGTCACATGATCTGTTTTCTGGTTAATAGCTTATAATACTTTACTTGTTCCTATGTGGGGCTGGGGTGCTGTGTTCACAGCTAGGGAAACGAATGGATTGTTTGTCAGTCTTTTAGAAGCTAGGTACCCTAGCTCATCTTCATGGCGGGGTGGCATGGGCCTGGCATACTACTTGTGGCTTGGTAATGTCCCCAATTTGCCTTTTGACCCTTTTCCCTCGATGGGACTTGATTTCTCCATCTGTACGAACTGGCAGCAGATGAGATCATTCGCATGGCCCCTTCCAGCTCTAACGGTGTATGGCTCTCCAGGGAGGAGGGAGATTGAGCATTCTTTCAACATTACCAGGGAAAGGATAATCTCTCCATCAGAGCACACCGACAGGCTGCGGTCATTGGCCAAGATGCTCTAGTTCCCAGGACATATTGATGAGGATGATAATCGTTAATGTTTATAAGAGACCTACCGGGTGCCAGGAATTATGTGCTAAGTGCTTTTCCAGGGATTAAGTAATTTTAAGTTGCTGGAAGATTTTAGATCCGGAGGGCCTGGATCACCTTTGTCATTTTTGGAAAACTTTCAGCACTGAGGATGAAGCTGGGGGTCTTGTGTATGCTAGGCAAGCACTCTGCCATAGAACTGCATTCCTAGTCCTTTTTATTTGTTAATATTTATCTTTTATTTTGAGACAAATTCTCACGAAATTACCCAGGCTGACCTCAAACTAATCATCATCCTGCCTCAGGCCCCCTTGGAGCTGGATTCACAATTATGTACCACTGCTGCCAGAACTTGCTTAGCTTTTAGGTGGGTAAATGTTCACGGAAGCCCTTGCTGTGCTCCTTGGTGGCTGGGTGACTTTGACCTTGTTCCTTCAGCCACCCAGACCCTTGGAGGAGCTCTCCAGACCTCCTCTATGAAAGGAGATGGCTATCAGTACCTGCTTCATCGGGTTTCGGCGGGCCCACAAGAGAAGCTACGAAACTGCTTTGCCAGTGTCAAAGGCAGTGCAAATATTAGTGATGACTGTTTAGCAAATAACATTGCCTCCTAAGCCTTGGAAGGGGATCCCTTGAAATGAAAGGAGAATGTGTGAAAACCCTTTCTTTTTGTTTTCCCACAACGCAACTGTTTAATGGACCTCTCCCCCACCAGGGCGAAAGGCAGTCCAGAGAGGTTCTCAAGGGCAAGATTCAGACTGGAAGACTAGGGTCAAGTCCTGCCGCAGCCATGTGCTAGCCGTATGACCTTGGTCAAGTCATCAACTTCTGTGAGCCTGTTTCCTAATCTGTAAAACAAAGATAATAAGAGAACCAGTCATCTTAATTCATGTACCAAGGACGGTCGTGAGGGCTGAGCAGTAGGGACTCTATAAATGTCACCTAATGATTTTTATTTCTTCTTCCTGGTATAACAGAATTCATTAGTATATCAAGTATTTATTAACAGTCCCCAAGTTATGCCTGGCATGGAGGGGAAAGAGGACAACAATAATAAAGAGTAGCAGTATAATCCCTGGTGTCAGACCGTGCCCCAGCCTGGTGGCACAAGGTGCTGGGCACTCTAGCTGGTCATCCAGAGTCCCATGTTCTTACCACCAATCAGCTGTGGCTCCCTTGGCACATCTTAATCTCCCCTCAGGGACGAGATGACAGTAGTAATAGCTACCTTTGGTGACTTCGTAATATTCGTCAAGTGCCTATTTTCTGCCTGGCAGTTAAACAAACGATAGTTTTTAAAAAGCAGTCAAAAGGACAAACATCCCTGTTCCCTAGAGTTGACGTTCCAGTGAGCTGAAACATTATACAAATAGATTAATTAGAATACATTGTTGGAGTGATAAGAGTCAGTGGAGCAAATAAAGCAGGGCAGGAGGATGGGAAGTCCTGGGGATAAGGAGTGGAAGGAGGAAAAAAAATTAAAAATATTCTGCAGTGAGATAGGAAGGTGGGGTTAGTAGTGTAAACCTGTACTTCCGGTTATTTGGGAGGCTGAGGCAGACGGATTACTTGAACCCAGGAGTTCCAAGCTAGCTTGGGCAACATAATGAAGCAGTGGGGACTCTAAAGAAATACCAAGAGTGACCTAGGAGCGAGAGGCCTGTGAGAGGTGGGCGGAGAGTGCAACTGTGCAGACCCAGGCTTGGGGGAGGGGAGCCTTGGCGCTCAGGACTGGGTGCGGATGAAGGAGATAACGCTGGGTCGCTCAGTCGGTGCCTGGCACACTCGAGGGATAGGGAAGACACCAGCTGCTATTTTGAGCTCTTGCTCTGAGCTCGGGCCACCGAGAGCGAGTGCAGAGTGGGAGCAGAGGAGAGGATGACTAAGAGCAGGGGAGGGGGCCTGGAGTGTTTCCCGGGAAGTGACGGCTGGATCTGGGGCAGGAATGAGTAGGCGTCGCTGAGGTCGGGGCAGGGGCATGCCAGGCGCGGGGAGCTACCGGCTGAGTGTGGGGGCAGGGCGGCGGCGGCGGGGCGGGGGGGGGGCGGTGCAGGCAGCGATGGGGCTCTAGGGGCGGGGAAGCCCCCACTCCGGGCCGATGGAGCGGATCCCCAAGGGCCCAGAGGCGGGGGTGCCAGCTTGTGCCCTTAGACTCCTAGAATGTTTCAAGGCGGGGGCGGAAAGAATCAGATTTGTGCTTTAATAAGATGTGCGGAGGGGGCAGGCACTCGCGGCGGCGAATTAATGAGTCTTGCAAGGCAGGGCGTGATTAAAGGGCCAAGCGTGGGGTGGCCTGCGGGCTCAGCAGGGGAGGTAGCCCTTTACTCTTCTGTCCCTTCATTTCTTTCCCGTGTATGGACCCAGGTCCAGCTATGTGTCAGGCACAGGCCCAGTGCGGGGCTACACAGGCGATCCCGCTGTTGGTCCAGGGACACCAGCTGCACAAGGGTTTGAGGGGTGCGAGGAGAAAGCAAGGACTGCAGGGAGTGGCCAGCGAAGGAGTCAGCTCCACTGAGGCTGTGCGGTGGCCGCTACACAGATGGTGGTCCTTCTCTGCGAGAGAGTCTGGACTCCCAGCAACTTCGGGTTTTTTTGGCAGGACCAGGGTTTGAACTCACGACCTTGTACTTGCCAGGCAGGCACTTGTGCCACGGAGCTATCTCCCCAGCCCCTAAACTTCAGGTTTTTTAAATGTTAGAAGTGGACTGAGTGAAGTGGACTGAGTGGGGTGCAGTGATTGGAATGAATGCTGTGTGTGTGTGTGTGTGTGTGTGTGTGTGTGTATTCTACACTTAGGATGGCCTGTGTGAAAGAATCGGAGGAGCTGCTATGAAGACTATAGCTGCCTGAGGCTGATGCAGAAAGATCGAAAGTTCGAGCCCTGCCTGGCCAAATCTGTCTGAGATTTTATTCTGAGATCCTGTCTCAGAATAAAAAGTGAAGGGCCGGCCAGATATTTCAGTGGATTGAAGTGCCTGCTAAGGCAGATGCAGGTGTTTGATCCTGGTGTGCTATGCCAGCCCCACTCCCAGGGCTCGCTGAGATGGTGATGGAGACTGGGTGTGATGGTGCACACCTGTAATCCCAGCACTTGGGAGGCTGAAAACAGGAGATTCATTATGAGTCTGATCTGTGCAGTGAGACCCTGTAGACCCTGTACTAAATACAAAAAGAAAGAAAGAAAGAAAGAAAGAACTGGGAATGTAACCTAGTGTGAAACCCTGGGTTTAATGCCTAATACCACAAAAATAAAATAAGTTTGGAAAATAAACCATAAACTGTTGTTTGTTGGTGTGTGCCTTTTGAAGAAAAGGGAATTTGACTTAAGAACCAAGGCCAGAAGAATCTTAGTGTGTTTGAAGAATTTAAAGAAAGCCATGGCTATCAAGATAGCTCAGCGATCTAATGCACTTGCTTAAGCAAACACTGGGACCTGGTTCAATCCCTGGCACTCTGTGCCGCACCAGCCCCACCCCTAGGGTGGGCTGAGCTAGCCATAAAATAAATAAAATAAAATTCTGAGTATATTTAATTAGGGCCAGCGAATGGCTCAGTGGTCCAAAGTGCCTGCTTAGGCAAGTTTAGGCAACCAGGAGGACCCCAGCACCACATGCTGTGCCAGCCCCACCCCCAGGGCAGGCTGAGCCGGCCATAATATATTTAAAATATAATAAAGCAAGCCTGCAGAGCGTGATGGCACATGGCTATAATCCAAGTGCTTTGGAAACTGAGGCAGGAGGATCGTTGTGAGTTTGAGGCCAGGCTGAGTTACAAAGTGAGCTGAAGGCCAGACTGAACTGCAGTCTCAAAAAGGAAAAGGAAAAAGAAAGCCTTGAAGCCATGTGTGGTGGTGTACACCTATAGTCCTAGCAATGAGGGAGGCTGAAGCAGGAGGATCACTTAGAGTTAATTTTTTTTTTGAATTTTTTATTTATTTATTTATTTATTTTTTTTCTTGCTTCAGAACCTTTATTTGTTTATTCACTCATTCCTATGGCCGGCTCAGCCCGTCCCGAGGGCAGGGCTGGCGCAGCATGTGGTGCTGGGGATCGAACTGTGGTCCCTGAAGCCGCCCAAGCTTTCCCAAGCAGGCGCTTTAGACCACTGAGCCATCCCGCCGGGCCCCACTTAGAGTTAAATTAACGTCAATCTGGACTATATAGGGAGACCCTGTCTTTGTGTGTGTGTGTGTGTGTGTGTGTGTGTGTGGTACCAGGGATTGAACTCAGGACCCTGCACTTGGCAGGCAAGCACTTATTCCACTGAACTATCTCCCAGCTTAAAAAAAAAAAAAGAGGACCCTTAAGGCATAACTCATAGCTGGCAGAAATAAGATGAGAGAAACAGCCCAGGTGGGCAGTGGCAAGATCAGCAAGTAGCCCAGCAGAGGCCGAGCAACCAGTAGGAACTTGGGGTTATCGGGAAGCCTCGGGGAACAACATGGGGTATGGGAGGGTGCCATGTGATGGAGCTCACTGAGCAAAATCTTTGGCCTCTTCTAGGTCTGATCTTGTAGGCCAGGGTACCCCCAGTGTGTCTGAGGAGAAGAGTGGACTGGAAAGACCCTAAGTAGGCCCTCAGGGGGCCATTCCCAGGACCTGGCATGGGAACCCTGGTGCACCCTGGTGTGTTTTGGGCAGGCTGCTGGTGCAGGTTCCCTGGATCCCAGCAGGGCTTTGACCTGAGAGCAGAGCGGTGTTTAAGATAGAGTTGAGGCCAGTAAGTTGGCAGGTGGGGCTGCCCTTGAAGGGCCCTGGCCTTTGTACGCACAGGAACTGTGAAGGTCTGGGATGGGCTCGTGTATCAGTCTGCCATGGCTGCTCTTGAGGGGGCCACACCGCTGAAAATCCACCAGAAGTCGGAAGTAGCTCAAGCTGAAGATGCATTTAGTATGTCTAACTTGCCCAACAGCCCAACTTAGCAGTGCAAACACTCCAGAGTGCTGGCTGTTCTCCCTCAGGGTGTGACCTAGCCTGGGGTGTCAATGGTCTAAGCTACTAAATGGGCAGCTTTGGAGCTGTGCTAAGTCTGGGACCACTTGCACCACAGGTTGGAGGCTACGACCGCAGAAATGTGCTCTCCTCGAGTCCTGGAGCCCAGATGTCTGGAATGGTAACTCAGGGTGAAGGTGCTGAGAGCTGTCCCTCGTGGCAGCTCTGAGGGACGGGATGTGTTTCCCTCCTCGTGGCTGCAGGTGGTTGCCAGCAACCCATCCTCGGCTTGCAGTTGAGTCACTCCTGTCTTGGCCTCTGTCATCGCATGGTATTTTCCCGCCATGTGTCTGTCTCTGTATCTGTTTGGATAAGGTTGTAGATTTAGGGCTCACCCAGATGACCTCATCTGAATGTTATTGTATCTGTAAAACCCCTATTTCCAAAAAAGGTCATGTTCACAAGAACTGGGGGTTAAGCCTTCAACATACCCTTTTGGGGGCGTAGAAATAAACCTATGATGGGGACATATTGACAGAGCAGTAATGACATCAATAACCATAGACAGTTGTGTTGACTTACACCTGTCATCTAAGCTACCTCAGAGAGAATTACAAATTCAAGGCTAAGCCAGGCGTGGTAGCGCAAGTCTGAAATCCCAGCACTTGGGAGGCTGAGGCAGGAGGATCGGTGTGAGTTTGTGACCAGCCTGGGCTACAAAAGTGAGCTCAAGGTCAGCCTGAACTGCATAGTGAGACCCTGTCTCAAAAAGACAAAAAAAAAAAAAAAAAAAAAAAAAAAAAAAAAAAAAAAAAAAAAAAAAAAAAAAAAAAAAAAATTCAAGGCCAGTCCAGGTAATTTACAGTGAGCCACAGTCTCAAATACCAATGAAACCAAACCAAACCAAATTCCCTGATAAGACAAAAAGAACAGGGAATGTAGCTCAGTGGTAGAGTACTGGCCCAACGCACACGGCATGCATAAGGGTCTGGGGCTCATCCTGAGCGCTGACAAAAGAGAAGAGTCAGAGTAGCTGCTAGGTCTGCATCTCACAGCACTCCCTCCTCACAGCTACTTGGCTTGAGTACGGTGCTGCTGTTCTTCGCAGGAGCAGAGTGAGTGGAAGGGGGGGAGCACCTGGCCCAGGCCACAGGGCCTGTGGGGCCATGGGGCCTGTCGTCAGGGCAGGACCTTGGTGAGAAAGCAGAGCAGGGACAAGGGAGGAAGCGAATGAGGCAAGGAAGTGCTTTGAACAGGGAGGGACTTGGGGGCCATGCTGGATTTCAGTCCTGGGCATGTGGTGAGGAGCAATCTAGCCTCTGAACTGGGCTTCTGTAACTGTAACATGAGGTACCTGGGCTTGGGTTTTTATGAGTCCCCAATGAGATATTTGTTTTCTTTTTTTTTTTTTTTTTGCGGGATCGGAGTTTAAATTCACAACCTTGCACTTGCTAGATAGGCACTTGTGCCACAGACCCATCTCCCCAGCCCCCCAATGAGATATTTGTAATGGGTTTTTGTTATGGTGCCTCATACCCAGCAAGCCCCCCAAAAAGCTGTCACTAGGGCCAGCGAGATAGCTCAGTGGACTGAGCACCTGCTTAGGCAAGCACAGAGACCGGGATTCGATTCCCAGCACTATATGCTGCACTGGCCCAGCCCTGGGATGCATTGAGCCAGCCACCAAGACCCAGCATAGGGGTGCACGCCCATAATCCTAGTACTGGGGAAGGTGCAAACAGGAGGATCACTAGGAATCCCAGATGCACAGTGAGATCTGTAGCAAATACATGAAAAAAATAAGCCATTATTGTTCTGGGTGTATGTGTAGCTCTAAGTGGAGCACTTGCCCAGCATGGGTGGGGGCCTGAGTTCTCCCCAAATGAACAAACAAGTAGCCAGGTGTAGTGGCAGGTGTTGGTCTGTAATATTTGCTACTCTGAAGGCAGAGACAAGATTATTGCTGGTTCAAGGACACCCTGGGCAACTTGCTGCAACCCTGTCTCAAAATAAAATAATAAAAAGGGGCTGGGGATATAGCTTAGTGGTGCTTGCCTAGAAAGTGTGATACCAGGGTTCAAGCCCTGTGCTGGGCATGGAAGAAGAGAGGGAAAGATGAAAGAAGAAACCTTCATGGGTACTAACCCAGGGGAAGAAGGGCTCCCTTTCCCCTTTATTTTATTTTTTTCCTCTGTCACTCTCACTTTAACCTTTAAATTACATGTTGCCTGCAAGTTGAAAATAATACAGAGAGAAAGAGCTACAGGACTTGTTGAACAGCTCCTTGCCTGGTGCCTAATGAAAATTCCCTTAATGCTTATCTCATGACTGGTCAGAAAAATATATTTTTTTTTTAGTTTGAGATGAGGCCAGGCATTGTGGCACACACCTATAATCCCAGCACTCAGGAGGCTGAGGCTGGAGGATTGGTGTGAGTTTGAGACCAGCCTGGGCTACAAAAGTGAGCTCAAGGCCAGCCTCAACTGCATAGGGAGACCCTGTCTCAAAAAGACAAAAAAAAAAAAAAAAAAGTTTGAGATGAAGTCTTTAAGTAGCTCAAGCTGACCTGGAACTTGCTGTTGTCTTGCCTCAGCCTCCCAAGTGCTGAGATTACAGGTGTGTATCACCATGCACAGTAGGAACCAGAAGCATTTATTGGGAAGCTTGGGGGTATGATGTCAATCTTGTTGCAAGAATCGAAGGCCTATAGTAGGGCCTACACAGTGTGTGGTGGGGAAAGGAGAGGCATAGCAGCAAGTGTGAGGGAAGGAGGAGGCTATGGTGGCCATGCACAGTGACAGCTAAAGCTGGTGTCACATCAGAACACGCAGGTGCTCATCTGGAAGGTATGAGTTGGCTCCTTTTCCAGGAAGCGGATCTACTCTTACAGAGTCACCTTTCCCAGTTGCACCCTGAGGTTCCCAGAAAACCCTGTTGCACCTTCACAAACTTCTGTGGA
>PVJA010047754.1:0-14496 GCA_004027025.1 Myocastor coypus | reverse complement strand
ATAAGCAGTTACACAATTTTGACACAGATATTTGGAAATTCAAGGAAATACAAAATTGTAGCCTGTCAAGAATATGGTATTTGGCCCAGTCTCTTATTTTCAAGTACTACTCTTGAGAGAATGACAGTAACTGAGTTTACACCAGGAGCAGTACATATCAAAAAGACAAGAGTGACATGTATTCCAAACATAGTTTTAGCGGTCCATTGTGCTATAATCAATATGCTGAAACTTTTGAAGGTTCTTGAGACCAATATCTGATTCATCCTGTGTACATAAGTGTATGGTTTTGCTATTGATATGTTTTCTGCTTTATCTGCTTCCAGTTACTTCGTTGTTTAATCCATAACACATTCAGCTGTGTTATGCCCTTAAGTTCTTGTTTTCTTCTTTAAAGTTCTTATATTAGGGAGACTATACGATATTTACACATATAGGTCTGGTTTATTTCACTAATGAGTATATGTTCAATATACATCCATTTATATATGAAATCTTCAAACTTATCATTTTTTATGGATGAGTAGTATTCCATTGTATAAAAATACCACATTTTTTTTTTTAAACCATTCTTCAAATGATGGGCATTTTGGTTGTTTCCAAGATTTGGCTATTACAAATTGGGCAACCTTCAGCATTTTTTAAAATATTTAAACCTATCCTCTGAGGTGAGGATATTCTAATCTGCATGATATTTTCTCAGTTATGACATTGACTGTTTATATAGTTTCTGTAAAACCTTTTTACAGAAAGTTTTATATTAAGAAACATAAATTCATGCAGTAAAGTAAGATGCCTGAACTCTTAGTGGAAAAAATGACAGAAATGCATAGTTTAGAACTAAAAGATGATCCAAAAACAAAAAAGGAAATACTTATAATACTTAGGTATTAATCTAACAAAATATTTTAAAAGGACCTCTACAGTGAAAATTACAGTAGCCTAAAAATGGAGATCGAGAATATCAGAAAATGGAGACATATTCCTTGATTTCCAATATGAAGAACCAACATAGTAAGAATGTTTGTACTCCCAAAACTCCTACTGCCATACAGATTTAATACAATTCCAATGAAAATAACATCAATATAACTTACATACCTAGAAAAATATTCCTGAAATTCCTTTGGAACCAGAAAAAAAAAAAAAAAAAAAAATAGAATACCGAAAGCTGTTCTGGAAAACAAAGGTAAATTAGGGAGCATCACAATCCCAGAACTGAAAGTATACTATTAACCTACTGTGATAAAATCAGCATGGTATTGGAGAATAAAAAGCAGGTCCAAGGTACAGTGGAACAGAAGGTGAAGTTGTGTCCCCAAACACATTCAGCCACCTTAACTTTGACAGAGGAGCCCAACCTGTTCATTGGAAGAACTACAGCCTTTTTAATAAATTGGTGCTAGAAAAACTGACTTTCCACATATCAAGGACTAAAGCTGGACCCCTACCTATCACTGCACTAAACTAAAGTCAAGAGGAACTAGGGATCTAAATGTTAGAGTAGAAACGCCAGGGTGGTGAGATAGCTAAGTGGACTAAGCATCTGCTTTTGTAAGCGCAGGGACCGGGTTCAATCCCTCATCCTATGTACCACACTACTGGCCCTGCCCCTGAGGCTCACTGAGCCAGCAACCAAGTCTAGCCATGGTGTTACACACCTATAATCCTAGCACTGAAGAGCCTGAAAGCAGGATTGCTAGGAGTCCTAACCGGATAGTGAGATCCTGTACCAAATACCTAAATTGGAAAAAAAAATTAGAAACACTAAATCTATTGGAAGAGAAAATAGTTAAAAGTCTTAAAGAAATAGGTATATGTAGAGACCTTACAAACAAACGCAGACTGCAAGGAAAGTTGAAAAAGAACCAACAGATGGGATTTCACTTTAACTAAAAGGCTTCTGCACAACATAAGAAATCACCAACAAAACATAATAAGACAACCTACAGAGTGGAAAAAAAAATATAGCCAGTTTTTCTACAGATAAACGACTTATATCCAACTCATACTATGAATTGAAAGCAGTCCCCCTAAATTCAAAGACCCAATACAAAAGTGAGCATTAGAAGCCGGGCATGGTGGCTCACGCCTGTAATCCCAGCACTCGAGAGGCTGAGGCAGGAGGATTGGTGCGAGTTCGAGACCAGCCTGGGCTACAAAAGTGAGCTCAGGAACAGCCTCAACTGCATAGTGAGACCCTGTCTCAAAAAGACAAAAAAAAATAAAATAAAATAAAACAAAAGTGAGCATCAGAGATGAGTAGACACTTCTCAGATGAAGTAATACAAATAGAGAATAAGTACATGAAAAAATCTTCTGCATCATTGGTCATTTGATGTATGCAAATTAAAACAGCACTGAGATTCTGTCTCACCCTAGAAAGAATGGCTATCATAAAAAAGTCAACTGATAACAGATGCTGGAGGGGTAGTGGGGAAAAAGGAATACTTCACTTTTGGTGGTGGTGTAGACTGGTACAACCACTGTGGAAACCAGTGTCTCTACACTGGTTTTGAGGAGATTCCTCAAAAAACTGAAATTAGAAATCTCATTTGACCTAGCTATTCCCCTTCTAGGTATTTCCCAAAGCATTACAAACATCACATCATAGTCATTATGTGTACCCAGCTTTATAATAGCACCAATTGTAATAGCTAAGTCTTAAAAACAAAGTACATGTCCATCAACCAAAGAAGATTAAAAAAATTATTTTTTAAAAGTGGAGTACTACTCAGCCATACACAAGCTAAAATGTAGTCTCTCATAGGTCAGCGATGCAATTTGAGACCATACTCAATAGTGAAATAAGTTAGAATCATATATGTAAACATTGTATTGTCTCACTACTGTGGAAAAATCAGCAAGTAAATAAGATACAGAAGGTACAGTAGATACTGTGAATTGGGAAGAAACTATTCAAAGGAAAAGACAAACTGATGGAGAAAAGGGAAATGAAAATTTAAAAACTATGTATGCACAAGATAGTTAAGACGATTACATATGATCTTGGTTCATTAAAGGGAAAGTTTTGTGCTAATATTGTGCAGTGCAGTTACTATGCCGTTACCTTCAAGTTTAAGTAACTACTAGGAAGACAATAATACATAATGTGCCAACTTTTGTAACTGTCCTAATAATGTGTTCTGAAATTTGGTTTCATTGTTACTTTTATCTTTTTTTAAAAGAAAAAAACTGGGATGAGGGAAAGGAGAAAAGAAGGAAGAAAAATTATATATGTACAAGCTAGTTAAGGTAATTGTCCTACTAAATTCTATTTAGTAAGAGGAACAGATAATTATTAACTAATCAATCTTGCATACCTATATCTGGAAATCTGAGCAAGTACTTTGAAGATAACAATATATAATATAACAACCATTGTTAATTTCTTGTTTTAAAATTATGTATTGTTTTATTGATTTTTATGTTTTGTTTTCCTTTGGGGGAGTTTTAATTCTCTTTGAAATAAAAAAATATAAAAAATTTAAAAATAAAAATTCACCAACTGCCCTAAAAATAGCTATATAATTGCAGTAAAGTCAGCTTATAAAATATGTGTCCTGAGACTTTCTATAGTGTAGCCCTGAGCCACAAATTATGGTCTAAACTTCTCACTGCCAGCATACAGAAGAAAATTGGCACAAGTATATTATTAGAAAGTTTAAAGTATAGAAACAAATTAGTTTCTCAGAAAAACAGCATTTAGCCCCAAGGCCTTAAAAGTTCTTCCATGGATTCCTGTAAGAATATCAGGTGATATAGTAGATAACATAGCTGATATCCCTAATGTAAATGTTGAAAAGAATTTCATAGGTGGTTTTCTTAGAGTTTCTTCAACATAGTTCAACAGCATAACACTGTTTCTATCCCCTGGGCACCACTTGCTGCACCCCTACCCCCACACCCATGCGATGAGCTGGACGCTGAGAATGAGACTAGGAGACTAGGTGTGGTGGCTCACACCTGTCATCCCAGCCCTGGGGAGACTGACACAGGAGCATCACTGTGAGTCTGAGCTGCCTAGTAAGAACCTCTACCAAATAAGTTAAAAAATAATAAAAAAGAAAGAGATTTTTTTTTTCTTCTTACTTTTCTCCCATTGCTGGGACAAATACCTGATACCACAAATGAAGAAAGCAAAGGTTTATTGAACTCACAGTTACTGGAGGTTTCAGTCCATATTCAGCTGGCTCCAAGTTAGAGTGGTACATGGCAGAGGGCAACCTTTCATCGGTAAAGAGTAAGAGAGAAAATGGGAACAGTAGTGACAACAGTGGCTACAGAGAACAAGCCCATCTCCCTGAAGTTGCATTTAGGCTATATGCCCAAGGCTGGGTATAGTATTCATACCTATAATCTCAGCAGCACTCACACCCATAATCCCAATGGATCATGAGTTAATCACAAACTTTAGAAGTCTGCCCTATGACTGCTGCAGGGTTTGGGGGACAATTGGACACAAACCGTTATATATATATATATATATATATATATATATATATATCCAAAAGTTAGACAAATTATTGAATGATAAGAGTCTTAGTAAATTTTCTAAATATGAAGCCAGTACATTGAAAGTTATTGCAGGCATTACAGCACAGAACTGGGAATGAAGCTTGTCTGGCATGTGCAATGCCTTGGGTCTGATCATTTTGAAAATAAATAAGAGGACCAGTTGCAAATAAATTAGAATCCTAAATATGAAAATGAAAGTTGGTAGTATTTTAGAATAAAATGTAGGCAACACTTTTCATCTCAATTATGAAGGAATATGTTGAGGCTCATTTAGAAAGTATTAATTGTATAACAAAAGATTGACATATTTGATCACATAAAAATAAAAAGTAGTGCCACAAACACTCCATGAATAAAGTGAAATAACATGATAGATTATTAGAGGATGTGTAAGCTGTAAGTTACTGCCCAGTAAAAGTGAGAATTGCTTACACATAACAATTTAAAAGTGAACCCATAAAATAGCTCTGGATTTTGGTAGGGCTAAGTGATATGCAGTTCACCTTAGAAGAAATACAAATGGCAAATACACAGCATGATACTCAGCCTCATAAATAATCAGAAAAATATGTATCAGTGCATGCACTTTACATTTCTTTTTCTGAGTGAATAGAAAATAGTAAAAAAAAAAAATTAGAATTAATTTGTTCACTAAACAAAATAATGTGAATTCAGCTGTGGTAATTATATTGCATATTGTTGTCTTCAGATTACTTGTTGAAATTAACTGGTATAAGCATGCAAAATTGGTCAAAAAGTTAAAAAAAAAAAGAACATTAACTGTTCCTTCTAGACTAGTAGAAATCAGTTCAATTATCCAAGCTATCCTGTGTCTATACATATATATTTTTTCCTTACCTCCTTTCCTTTCTCCTCTCCCTCATCTCATTTGTACCTTCCCTATGAACAGTTTCTTTCCCTTTCACAGTATCTGTTATACTTTTTGGATTTTATTGACTAGCAGTGCAATTTGTCATAGCTAAATCTTAATTTTTTTCTTTACTCTTTTATTTATTTATTTGGTACAAGGCCTCACTATGCAGTTTAGATTCATAATGATCTTCCTGTTTCAGCCTCCTCAGTGCTGGGTTTACAGGCACATGCTACCACTCCGGGTTTCGGTGGTGGGCAGGGCATGTCCAGCGTTTCAGGGCCAACATGGTGTGCAGTATTGGGAATCAAGTCCCAGTCGTTAAAAAAAAAAAAAAAAAAGTCCCAGTCCTTAGGCTTGTGAGCCAGGTCCTTAAACTGCCGAACTGCCTTACCAGCCCAAATTAAGTTTTTTTTGTTGTTGTCGCTGAGGGAATCAAACTCAGGACCCCAGACCTACCATGCAAGTGCTTGTGCCACTATATCCCCAGCCTGTCATAGCTAAATCTTAAAAATAGCCCAAATACTCATCAAATGAGGAATGACTAAAAAAGATGTGATATTTTTACATAATGGAGAATTACTCAGAGTTACCATTTCATTCATACATGGTTAAGCAAAAATTAAAGATTTCTATGAACAACACATATTATGTTAGAAAACATGTCAGCATGTCAGTGAGAAATCTCAGATGCTACCCTAGGAGTATAAATATGCTAACAGGAATTATATTAAGACAGTGTATTTTATTTAATTTTCTTATTTTTAAAGGGAATGCTAATTAGAATTAAAACAAAAAATTATAAGTGATACAGAATTTCACTTAACAAATATGAATTTCACAGTATTTGTTGTAATGCATAGTGTTGTCTTCCAACCAGTTATTCATATTATCATATATATGCGTGTAAAATTGGAAGAAGAAAGAAATGAATGTATAAGAAATTAAGAAAAGAAAAAGTACAAACAGTTGGGAGACAAAGCAAATTTTTATCTGCTCTTATGTGTAGACCAGCAGAAGTGCACAATTCAGTTGTCCAAACCATCCTGCATATATACATAGATAAATCTCTTTCCCCAACTCCCTCTCCTGTCCTCCTCAACTCAGTAACTCTTTCCTTTTCAATAAGTTCTTTTACCTTTTACCAGTGTCTTTTGTACCCTTCAGATTACAGAAGACATTTTTCGCTTTCAGGTTCTCACACTAAGGAGACAATCCAATGTTTGCACATGTGGGTCTGATTTATATCACATAAGAGTATGCTCTCTAGTTGTATCCATGTATTGACAAAAGACTGGGAAATTTATTTTGTTTTATAATTTTAATGACTTACCTTAATACTTTCCCTAAATAAATATGACAATATCTCATTAAGTTGAACTTCTGTTATCACTAATCTTGATCCCAGAACTAGTGGAAACAATCTTGAGTCAAGGTAACATTGAATGTGTTGATTTCCTTACATATGTATGCCTTAGTATTGGATCTTTATATTTTGAAGCAGTTCTTACATACTTCATCGTTAATAATATTGGGTTGTTCTTCCTTGACTTCCTTGATGCCCTCTAATTTACTGTGATTTAAAAGTATAAGTTTACTCCCAATGCGATAATAGGCTAGTAGTTCTACAACTTTTGTGTACTTCAGCTAAAAGCAGGGGAGAGTAAGACATATTCCAATACATAGTGCTGTTACTTACTTCATTTTCATCTGTGGGCCTTTTAAATACATGGTAGCTCTAAAAGCCAATAACATCACTTACTACTGAATGTGACCTGTTTATATGAAGCAAGGACTTAAATGGGAGAGTACATCAACTCTGTATTAATCTCTGTGAAAACAATTTTTTTTATTTTATAATTCAGTGATTTAAGTGTTGCTTCTATGGTGATTTTAAAGTAAATACCATATTCTTTCAAAACACCTGCCAGGAGGGAAGTGTAAAAATATTCTTATAAAAATAGAATAGCTGTTTTTCCTAATTAATTATTGTTTCATCAGTAGACTATGAATTTCTTCACTGTCTGACTTCTGTAGTAAAACTTTTACAATATCTCAGAGATTTTTGTTCTAAACTTTCGGTATGATGTACAATTTTAAAGAGGTAATTTTTAAAATATGGCAAATGTTTCAAATAAATGTAAAAAAAATTATTACAGTAAAAGATATCTTGCCATAAAATGCCCTCAAAGTACTCACCCTCACTTCAACCCTATTTATTCAGATGTTTTTCGGAGGCAATTTTGTACTCTTTCATTTTGCTGTTGTGACTGCCTTGATGTCCTTAATCAGTGCAAAACATGTACAGCAACTTCTGTCAAGGTGGTGTGTCCTCATTGACCTTATTCCCTGGATCTTGTCCCACGTCACTTCTAGTTTTTCCCCAAAATCAAATGACAGAAGAGTAAATATTTTGAATCAATTCAGCAAACATTGAGGTAACCAGGTTAGTGCAACTTAAAACTCTCCCAAAAGAGAACTTTAGGAATGTCTCTGGAAAGTGACAAGAGCGATGTGTGTCCATTGTGTCCAAGGGAGAGGGAACTTTTTGAGAGGAATATATGACACTGTGCATCTTTACTGCAATACATATTGAAAAATTGAAGGATTCACTTTTGATTATACCACATACAATTTTCTAGTATCTGTTTTAGCTTCACTGTGTTTTGTTAATAGACAAAGTAAAGCATATCCAGTAAAGCATATCCAGGAGCCTGAGTTTTTATTACATCATATTAATATAATTCAATAATTAAGTCACAGTTAGTTATAAAGTACATATTGGAGTTAGCACCGTACAATTCATGTAGCCAAAGAAGGATACTTAAGGACTTTCATCTTTCTTCAGCTCTATATCCTAGCATTTTCTTAATAAGATAGTTTTTCAGAAAGGACATTACCAATTTTCTTTCTTTCTTATGTAATAAATGACCACACATAGAACAGATGGAAAGATGAGTTGAATTAGGTCTTGATCTGTATTCCTAATAGACCAAAGAGAATGTTAAAGAAAGTGTTTCAAATTAAGGTATTTAACAATAATGATTCTCTTTTACTTGAACTAGGGAAATATTAAAAATGAAATTGAGCAAGCTTTTAGTTTATGTATCTTGTTCCTCAGGTTATTAGTTAGTAGCTATTGTTATGAACTTCATTTTTCTATTTCTTCTTACATGTCTTCAGGCCTGATGGAGACTATGCATCTTCGCTGAATGGTGGGAATATTAAAGGCATTGAAGGAAACTCATCTGGACACTTACCAAAATTCTGCCATGAGTGTGGGACAAAATACCCTGTAGAGTGGGCCAAGTTCTGCTGTGAATGTGGCATTCGAAGAATGATTCTGTAAGAATCTTGAAAGAAAAAGTCAGGTTCAGAGTTTTATGATTATTATTTCCTGGATAGAGGATGCCCTGTAGTTATTTTGTGCTAAAACTATTCAAAATACTGTTCCCCTAATTTTTGAAGCATAATTTTTCGGTTGAGTAATGTGTTTGTATATATATATATATATATATATGTATATGTAGTGTATATAATAAATACCTGATAACACAGGCTGTGCCATTTTAAGTAATAGTCACATACCTATCAGAAAGATTTCAAGTGGAGTTATTAACTTAGTTCTGTTGAAACACAGTGTGTCTTAGGGAACTCTAGTGCTTAGCCTTTCAAGCTTTGGAGTAATTATAAGTTTGAACAAAAGAGTCCTATTAAACATTGCTGTTGGTACACTTGACATTTTGTAATTGAGGAGAGCATTTTAGTTTTTGTTAGTTGATGTGAGGTCATTTTCCTGATGAATTTTTCAAATAGGTATTGCTAAAAACAAATGAGGGGGAAATGCCTGTGATTTAGTAGACTGTTATTTATATGACTGAAGGAGCCTTACTTATTGTGTGAAAATGTAATTACCCAATTCTTTTCAGAGAAACGACTAAAAAGGTGAATGTAAATTATTAGAACCAACTTTTTAAACTTACATGTGCATTAGTTGAGCATACCTTTTGTCTCACTTGTATTACAAAGTTTGGATTTTTTTTTATAACTTATCTGAAGAATGGTTTAGATTTTTAATTTACTGTGTCTGCAGCATTTTAAAATGTAATTATTTAATATAAGATGTACCAAAACCTTTCTTTTTTTCCTACTAGGACCTCAAGTGTTCTAGTGCTCTGCCAGTGAGCTACCTTCCCCGTCTTTTTCTATTCATTTTTAAGACTGAGTCTTGCTAAGTTGCTCAGACTGGTCTCCAACTTGCAGTCCTTGCTTCTCGCCCTCTCAAGAAGCTGGGGTTAGAGGTATGCACTATTTTACCTGGCAAGATGCATAGAATTCTCTATAAAATCTTACGTATTTAAACATTTTATTTTTGCCTAGCTAATCAATAAGAAATTAATGCATCTTAAAACAAACCACTTCACTTTAATAAATAACAATTTTACTCATTACTATTGAGCATGCAGATAAAAAGTATTTAAATTTAATTTCTTTAGAATACATTTAGATGTAGATATGAGTAGGTTAAGAGAATATCTAGCTTTTCCTACTTACAATTTATTCTTTAGTGTTTACTGTTGAAACATCAGTTGTATCATAATAGAAACCACTGAAAATGTATTAAATATATAGCTTATATAATTAAAAATTACGGTTTCTTTTTAACTTGACTAAAATAGAGCTTTTGATCATTGTCACTGTCAGTTTAATAAAAGTAGCTTTTTTTGATGGGTTATCCAACTATGTTCACTAATTTATTAATAATTATATTCAACATAATTGAACTTCATCTTATTCTAGAATTATAACCAAATCTTTTTAATAGCATTTTTTAGCTTTTTGTTTATAATTGTGATCAACTATAAGGATCAGTGTAGAAATTTGTGGCTTAGAATTTCATTTATCTGAAATTAAGTTTTGTGTTTTTGTTTTTAGTTCAGAAAGGTCTTACAAAGTTAGTGGTAATAGGAATTACCATTTTTACTTATAGTTTCTTTCTTGATTTTTTTACTATTTTTTTTTCCCAGTTAAGCTGTTACAGTCATAGTCTATGTATATAATGAATTCAGAAAATTAATGTACCTGTTAGATTTCTATTGCAATCCCTTCTATTTTCTAATTGTTATATACCATGTGAATGACTTAGAATTGTGTTTTTCTATGAATGAACACTGTTTTCTTTCAAATATGTTTCCAAGACCACATATCTCTTTTTTTCTGCTCAATAAATGGCTAAGTGAGCTTAAATAAATTGGCACATGCTTGTTTCTCACTGAATGTTTCAGTAGTAAGTAAATATTATAATGTGTAGCTTGGAAATGACTTAGTAAGCAATCTTCCAATTCCAGAGTGCAGAGATTATTATAAGCAGCAAATAGGTGAAATATGACTTACGGAACATGTAATATGAAATCAGTGGATTTTATATTACTTGAATATTTTAGTCTCAGATTGATTTGTTGTGCAATAGTGTTTACACAGTAATTCTATGCATCATTTATTTTATTTGTATTTATTTGCACAAGTCATTCAAGTTTTTCCAGTATGATAGAATGAAAAATTATTGTAAGCTGAAGTTAAAAAGTGTAAAAAATCACTTATATGTTATCCTGAAAGTTAGCTTGAAAAACATTATTGTGTCTACTGTTTCCTGTTCATTGTGTTTTTTATATATTCATTTTGAACCAATTCAATAAAGACATGAAGTACGAAACTCTCAAGTTTTTATTTATTGATATCTTGTCTTTTAGACACACAGAAAGGAACATCCTGAAAATAATAAATATTAAAATTGAACAGATTTTTAAGATGAGAAAGTAGGTTTTCTGTGTTATCTAAAATGCCATCTGTTTTTTTGTTTTTAAACATTTTGTGCTGTGCCAGGCCCACCGTAGGGCACAGTGAGATGGCCATTGAAACAGGGCACGGTGGCGTGTGCCTGCAATCCCAGCTCTTGGAAGGCTGTAAACAGGTAGATCATTAGGAGTCCAATCTAGTAGTGAGACCATGAACACCCTGGAGACCCTTTCCTAAAATAAAAAGTCTATCTAATGAAAAGGTGAATATATCAGACGTGTTTACTTGGTGCTCAGCTTTCCTCTGCTGTAAATGAATGATTCTACCAGGAGTAGAAGCTTGGGCAGTAAAGACATAATACAAGAATTACATAGGTATAAACCTGCAGTTCTCTTGGTTATTTGCACTGGACACATAATGAACTTTATATGGTAAGTGTATTTTTAGTACTAATGTAGGTGTATTTTTTCCAACTAACTACATTGGTGTGTACAACTGTGTAAAATTAGTAAAACAAAGTTGTTGATAGCTACATTTATGTTTAGTTTCATTTAGAATAGCTTCAGTACTATTCACTATCTTAGCTTCTGTGTGAATTGCTTTCTTGGCCACTAGAGGGGGCTTTGGCATAATTCAACATTACTCCACCCTTCAATTTTAAAGAGTTTAGCATATAGCTAGGACAACGCTTATGGGATGGTGGGATGGGGGAGGTGTTATTTTGGTCATACGGTCATACCCAGGACCGTCTTGACAGTGAGCTACATCTCCAGCCATTTTCTATGTTTTTTTTTTTTGTCTTTTTGAGACAGGGTCTCACTGTGCAGTTCAGGCTGGCCTTGAGCTCACTTTTGTAGCCCAGGCTGGTCTCGACCTCGCACTGATTCTCCTGCCTCAGCCTCCTGAGTGCTGGGATTACAGGCGTGCGCCACCACGCCCGGCCATTTTCTATGTTAAAGTAGTGTCTCACTAAGTTGCTCAAGCTGGGCTCAAAATTGTCATCAGCTTGTCATTGCTGGTATTGCACACCTGTCCAGCTGTGATACAGACATTACATTTACAACATGAAATTTCAAATGTTTATAAAATATCTTTGCTATGTTTTATGATGTTAGCAATTATATTAATATCTTTTTTTTTTTTTTTTTTTTTTTTTTTTTGTGGGACCAGGGTTTGAACTCACGACCTTGCACTTGCCAGGCAGGCACTTGTGCCGCGGAGCTAACTCCCTGGCCCCTTAATATCTTAAAAGTTAGATGACTTTACTTTGGGGACCAGGCTGGTAGTAATTTACAAATACTTAATGTTTGTATTTCTTAATATTTGTGAATTATCCATTAAACTCATTTTTGCTTATATATTTAATTAATTTATTTATTTGCAATACTGAGGAATTGAACTTAGGACCTTGCTCTTGCCAAGCAGGTCCTTACACTGCTAAACTATCTCCCAGGCCTATTTTTATTTTTAATTCACATATATCCATAAACATCACATTTCACCACAAAAAGTGGCTTTTGTTATATTTTTTACCTGTTGAGAAAAATATCATCCCAGTAAGGTTTCCATCTTAATGTTCTATTTCTTGTACACTGAAGACTTCTAACTTACATCATATTTATTTTAGAGTTTATTATAACAACTTCCTCAGTTAAAATGTTATCTGCACATGCCATCTGATTACTACCTTATTTTTGTTATTAAATTTATTGTTATAATTTAGATACAAACTAATCACATTGATCACAGAGAGTTTGTACCTGTACAGGACATGGCCTGATTCCTCTTTCCTTCCTGTTCCCCTCCCTCCTAAATTCAGCCCCTCTTGATTACAAAGTGTTTCCATTTTGTCCTTTCTCACTTTCTTCATTTTCTTTCTGTTCTTTTCCCATCTCCCTCATCCTCCTTTTCTTTTAAACAATTTTTCCTATTTCACAATATATATTACCATTTTGAGTCTGATAATTCCAGTTTCTCACGAAACATAATGTAATACTTGCATGTTTGACTGGTTTACGTCACTTAAGAGTGTGGTCTCAAGGTCCATCCATTTAACTATAGCTGTCTCTAGCTTACCTTTCTTTATGGCTGACTAGTGCTACATTATGTAAGAAGACCCTGTCTTTATGAAACCTTTCATTGCTTGATGGGCATCTGTGCTATTTCCAAATATAGCTATTATACACTGTGCTGCTATAAACATAGATGTTCATATATTGCTATGGTATGAGGCTTTTAATTCTTTGGGGAAAATACCAAGAAGGGGAATAGCTGGGTTAAATTGGACCCCTAATCCTAGTTTTTGAAGGAATCTCCACACTGATTTCTGCAGTGGTTGCACCAATATGCATTCCCTCTAAGATAGTGGAGAAGTGTTTGTTTTTCCCACAGCCCCTCCAATGTTTATTTTTGATTTCTTGATTATAGCCATTCTTTCCAGACTGAGATGGAGTCTCAGCATTGTTTTAATAAGCATCTCTTAAATAACCAATGATTTGAATATTTTTTTCACATGTATTTGCTGTTTGTACTACTTCATTTGAGAAGTGGATATTATGTTAGCTGCCCATATTTGGATTGGGTCTTAAAATCTGGAGCCTATGATTCCTTCCAGTTATTTATGTGTTTTAGATTAGTTCCTTATCTGAGAAACAAGTGACTGAAATATTTTTCCACTGTTTGGGTTATTTTTTCACTCTTACTGATTTATTTTGCTGGGCAAAATTTTTAATAAGATGAGAGCTCAGTTGTTGATTCTTTATAGTACTTTCAATGTAGTTAGTTTCAGGAAGTTTTACCTACACTTAGGTCTGCCACTGTTCTGCCTATTCTGTCTTCCAAAAAAAATTAGTGTTTCTGTGATACTTGATTTATTCTGATTTTAGAGTGCTACACGGTAATAGACTGGGGTCTAGTTTTAGTCTCAAGCCATTCAATTTTTCCATTAGCATTTGACATTGTTACAGTATCTCTTTTTTTCTTCTTCTTTTTTTTTTTACTCAACTGGGCAGGGCTGGCACAGCATGTGGTACCAGGGATCAAACCACAGCTCCCTGTGCCTGTCTAAGCTTGCCTAAGCAGGCACTTTAGACTGCTATCTCACTGACCCTGTTTCTGTATCTTCTAATCTGTTCCACTGATCCTTAGGTCAGTTTTGTTTTGTTTTTGTTTTGTTTTGTTTTTTGTTTTGTTTTGTTTTCAGGACTGGGATTTGAGCTCATGACCTTGCACTTGCCAGGCAGGCACTTGTGCCATAGAGCTATCACCCTGGCCCCTATGAGATATGTTAATGGTACTCCAATTAGGATTAC
>PVJA010047753.1:0-14512 GCA_004027025.1 Myocastor coypus | reverse complement strand
CCATTTTGCTTTCTGTGAAAGCCTGAGAGAATGTTTTTCTCTGGGTGACTCTCCTTAGACACACTGCAGTTCATTCATCCCTTTCCTCTGAGGTCCCATAATCTCCTTGACCAGGAAATTTGGGACACCTCTGAGTTATAGGATATTACAGCACAGGTTCTCTTATATCCTGGATCTTTATTGACCTTGAAGGGCTAGGTCCAAAATATTGGCTATCCTTATAGCCCTTCTTTTTCTCCAATTGTCGGTCTGTTAACTTACATTTTCAACCCTCCAGCAGAAAAGCTTTGTGATGCTATTACTCTATAACATAGGTACTGGGCTTATCATCACTGGTTTTCTGAGTATATTATTGACAACTTTCTGTAACCATGTGAACTAACTGGCTGCTGTGAGACGCATATTAAAAATTTAAGAGTAATCACTAAAATAATTATACTTTGATCTCCATAAGTATGGAACTATATACCACTCACATTAGGGAATATGCATTCCCCTTAGACAAATGTGGAACATGGAATTTAAGCAACCTGAGTTTTATATAACTTCTGGTGGATCATCATTACATACAAAGAACAATAGGTACAAAAGGTTATACAGATGGTAACAAGTTTACAGTGGTTTGACAAGATTTTTAACTTCATGATAGTGTTAAAATGAAACACATGGGCCAGGCATGGTGGTACACACCATGGGCCAGGCATGGTGGTACACATCCTAGCACTTGGGAGGCTGAGGCAGGTGGATAGGTGTGAGTTCAAGACCAGCCTGGGCTACAAAAGTGAGCTCAAGATGGTATCAGCACCTCCTTGGCAAGCGCATATTTTTTCTAAAATCCAAAAAACTAACTTCTAAATAACTTGTGGGTGAGAAACAAAATCAAGTGGCAACTGAACTTAGAAAAGTAACAAATTAAACCAAAAGAAAAGCCAGGCATGGTGGAGCACACCTGTAATCCCAGCACTTGGGAGGCTGAGGCAGGAGGATCAGTGCAAGTTTGAGACCAACCTGGGCTACAAAAGTGAGCTCAAGGCAAGCCTGAACTGCATAGCAAGACTCTGTCTTAAAAAGACAAAAAAAAACAAAACAAAACAAAAAAAAAAACGATAAATAAACCAAAGGAAGTAGAAGGTAGAAAAAAAAATAAAGAGCAGAAATGAATGAAATGGAAGACAGTGAAAAGAGAACAAATTCAAAATCCAATTCTTTGGAAATATAGGGCATAATTAGTTGAAGAGATAACATTCGTTAGCCTGTAGCAATTCCATTAGTATGTCTGCCTTAGAAACATTATGTGTATAAAAACATGGATACATGCACACAGTGATACACACTATATCATTGTGATGCTGGAAAAAGAATAGTAACAGTTTGTCCTTAATAGAAAAGATGAATGGCTTTTATAATTGTTACAATAAATGAAATAGGTCTTTAGGATGTAGAAAAATCTTGAAGAATGTTAAATGAAAATGTTGCAAAAGGATATGTATTATTTGATACCAATAAATAAAAAGTACACAAAAATAGTCATTTCATTAAGTACAAGAATGAGAAATGAAGGGAACAATAATAAAATTTTAAAAAAAACTGATAATGAAAGACATGAGTAGGATACACAAGATGAGAGAAAGCAAATTATATAGAACCAAGAGCAGAATAAATTTTACTCAGTTTGAATTGAGAGTACTTTTAGAGGTCCTGTATCAATAGGACTTTCACAGAACTTGAAAATCTAAGTGATAGAAATAATGTCTCCCTTTTATGTTCTGCAGGAATAGTAAGCTTCTCGGTTATAAGTTGCTGCCATTTCAGGGACTGGGGATATCTTGTCTTAGTGTAACGCAGGTATGTAAGTTGTACAGTGATCCTTACGAACTCATATTGTTTGCAAGGGCCAGTTGTAATTCAAGTTGTTTGTAAGTCAAGATCATTTTCTCCATAAGAAATAATGGGCTGACCAGATAGCTCAGTGGATTAAAGCGCCTGCTTAGGCAGTAGCAGAGATCAGGGGTTTGATCCTCTTGTGTGCTGTACTGGCCCAGCCCTCAGGGCACACTGAGACAGTGATTGAGACTGGGGTTGGTGGCGTGCACCTCCTGTAATCCCAGCACTTGGGAGGCTGAAAACAGGAGGATCTTTATGAGTCCAGTCTACATAGTGAGACTCTGTACTAGATAAAAATATTAATAATAGTAGAATTACCTGTAATGCATTTTTAACCTCCTAATGCACCCCTTTAACTTCATAATGAGAAAGATTGTATGATGTGTAGTTTACCAGAAACATCAGTAATTTTCCTCGTGTATTCACCAAAAAGTTATAAGATGTGCATCGTTTAACAACAACAATTTTACACTGTGCTCCACAAAGTGACATCTTTGGCTTGCAAGAAGGGAGGGTGAAATGGAAGGTGGAGGGAAAATCCTCTTTTTGTAAGAACATCAGAAATCTGGCTGGCTGGTGTCTTTTCCTTCCTTGGGAGAGTGTAGCCCACTAGGACCTGCTTCTGGCTCACTAGGTCTTAGCCTTTTCAGAACTAAAAATTAGTCTAAGGTTGTCTGTTCTGTCTTTAACACTGTTTTGTGGTATGATATAATATTGTAATTAAGCAAGTGAATGCAACAGTTAATCTCTTCCTGGTCTGGGTGAGTCCTCTCTAAAAATACTTGTAGTTCTGTTCATTTTTTTTCCCCCTAGGATTTCCTTTATTTCAGAATAACTTTGCTGTGCTGATTGTTGATTACTCCCCCTCCTTATCAGAAAGCTCCTCAGCTGTCATTCTGTGTTGCTCAGTTGGCAGTCTCTGAAGTTGCTCAGTAGACAGTTCTTCTGAGTGTTCCTCCACTAGTTCCTCCACATTACCTCTGTACCTACAAGCCTGTGGGTCTGCTATAATGACAGTGTCATCCACCACAGGGTCATGTGAAGACTCAGGCCTTCAGAGTTTCTCTTCTAAATAGTATTAGACCACATTATTTTCTAGGCAGATCACAGTGTCCTTAGAGAGACATTGGCCCTGAAGTTCTCAACCCCACAGAAAAATGGATGTTGTGATATTTCTTCCAGAACCCTTTAAGGGTTAAATCTGTATCAGACCATCTGAAAGACCTTCAGAAACAGTTCTGTGGTATGTAGCTTCTTAAAGTTAGCTGTATCTTGCTGGTTCTTAGGTTGTAGTAGAGGAGTTGCATTACGTGGGGAGGAGGAGACTGACAGCCAAGGAATTCTTCATCCACTTCTTCCCAATCTTGTGGGTGAACAGCATTGTCCATGATAAGGAGAGCCTTGAGCCTTAAACCTTTGTCCTCTATGTATCTTTTCAACAGGACAGAAAGCCTCTGCTCAAGAAAAAATATTGTTACCCAGGCTCCATGAGCCCTAGCCTATGCTTTATGACTATGTTTTCTGAACACTCTAGGGATCTCATAGAGATAAACCAAGAGAGGCTTGTGGTTACCACTTGCACTGGCACATAGCAGTAAGGTTAACCTATCCTTCATAGGCTGTGGACAGGCATCTTCTTCTCTTCCTGCACAATATATGTTGTTGTGGGCCAGTTTCATCACAGTTGAAAGCTTGGTGAAAGCAAGTGTCATGTCTCTATGTCATCTTTTCAAGTAGTGTATGTAATTTTGAGCAGCCCTTTTATCAGTACTACTGGCTGCTTCATCATGCCTATTTACACTATGAACCCGAGTTCTCACTTTAAAGTTGTTAAACCACCCCTTACCAGCATGAAATGTTTCATCATTATCACTCATTGATGGATTATCCTTCGTGAGATCCTTTATTGCTTTTTCACAAATTATAGACCTAGGCTATAATCTGCCACCTGCCTTTTGTTTATCCACATTAATAAAATAGCCTTTCTACCTAGTCGCTGTTGATTGTAACTTACTAATTTGAGTAACATCTTTTTTTTTTTTTTTTTAATTTTATTTGTTTATTTATTTTTTTTTTCTTGTTTCAGAACCTTTATTTGTTTATTCACTCATTTTTATGGCCGGCTCAGCCCGCCCCGAGGGCAGGACTGGCGCAGCATGTGGTGCCGGGGATCAAATCACGGTCCCTGAAGCCGCCCAAGCTTCCCCAAGCAGGGGCTTTAGACCACTGAGCCATCCCGCCAGGCCCCTTGAGTAACATCTTTAACAACACTATTTTATACAAATAATTTTCTTTAAAATTATTGAGATGGTAAATTTTTGACATGTTATACATATTAGTGAGATTAGTCCCACAAATGTCAGTTTTATATTTCTCCACAACTTCCTTTTTGGTTGTAATTGCTTTCTTTATCTTCCTTTTTCAACTGATTTTCTAGCTTTTGGGGGACCATTTTGGTAACAGTCATTTTGATAGTGATTATATGAAGCACTGACTGAAATCATGGTGACAAACATGCATTGGGCATCAGACTGCTGCTTATGTATGCTTATATACACTTTTCTGGTATCCTGAGTGTTATGGTTTATGTCTAGTTGTTCCCCTAAAGCCTCATGCAGTCATGGGGTGGGGACTTCATAGATAGAGACTTGACACATGAGTCACTGGGATTATGTGTTTTCGTACTGACCTAGAGTTTGAGACTTGATACATAATCCTAGGATTATATGTTTTAAGTACTTCTGGGATTGTGGGTGTAGCCTAATGTGGACAGGCTGAGGTGGAGAGCCTGAATGTAATATAAAGAGAGACAGAGAGACAGACGAGTGCTGTTGCTCTCTGCTTCCCTGGTTGGTCAGTTGCATCTGTCACCATTGTTGCTGTTTCTGCTGCCATGAATTGGATGCTCTCTGCTCTGTTCCACTCAGCTTTCGGCCAGCCAAATATGGACTGGAACCTCTAGTAACTGTGAGCTAATAAACCTTTCCTTCCTTCATTTTGAGTGTTGGGTATTTGTCCCAGCAACAAGTGAAAAATAACTAAGACTGAGTCTGTCTGTAGTTACACAAATGGCTGGCATTTAGGTTGTAACTCAAGTTTTGACTGTAGGCTAAACCTAAAATTCTGGTTGTAACTCAAGTGGTTTGTGTGTAAGGCTGGTTGTTCACTTAAGGGTCCACTCTATTCTGTAAGTAATGGGCTGCCCTAGAACTACTAATGCTCTTTTAGCAGTAAATATGGAAGATAAAGCCGGGCGTGGTGGCTCACGCCTGTAATCCCAGCACTCGGGAGGCTGAGGCAGGAGGATTGGTGCGAGTTCGAGACCAGCCTGGGCTACAAAAGTGAGCTCAGGACCAGTCTCAACTGCATAGCGAGACCCTGTCTCAAAAAAAAAAAAAAAAAAAAAAAATATGGAAGATAACCTTCCAAGTTGTTAAACTGTGAGAGTACATGGTTATGGCATCTACCATATCTATCAGTAGCTGTTTTTTCCACAGTAAGTTCTTTGTAGTTCCTCAGTGAGTAAGGTACACAAATTTGCTTATTTTCTCTTTTAGATAGTACCTTTTGTACATTTTTAGCCTTTCAACTGATTGTATTTCTATTAGACAAATAACTAGAAAGAGTAGAGTTCAGTTATAACTCAGTAAAGTCATCACACCCTCATATTACAGTTATAGGTTTGTTTTATCCACTTTCTTCCATTTTCCCATATTACTATCAGCCTTTTTGATACTTAAGTTATGCTGACATAAGAATTACTTGTTAAGGACATGACTAGTTGTAATTTTTGGTTGTTTACTTTTGTATCATTTAATGTAGAATTTGGTTGGTTTATACAGTATCTCAGACATTGCTGTGGTTGTTGCTTGCTTTTGAATGTTTGGTTCTGCCTGCTCTTCAACATTATGTATAAACCAGTCTGGAAAATACAAAAAGTTTGACTTCCTTGCTTGTTGGCTTGAATCAGTTTAATGAATCTCATACCTGATCTAAGGGATAATTAAATTAAAAAAAATTTGAAACCTCTTTTATTTGTGCAGGACATTTATTTATTTATTTTTGTATTTAATACAGTTGTGAGATCTACAAGGTCTCACAACATAGATTAGACTTGTAGTGATTCACCTGTTTCCAGCTTCCCAAGCACTGGGATTACAGGCATGCGCCACCTACTCAACCTCAGGACATTTTTTTTCTTTTTGAGACAGGGTCTCACTGTGCCGTTCAGGTTGGCCTTGAGCTCACTTTTGTAGCCCAGGTTGGTCTCGAACTTGCACTGATCCTCCTGCCTCAGCCTCCCGAGTGCTGGGATTACAGGCAGGCGCCACCACGCCCGGCTTCAGGACATATATTTTAGATTGTGGGTCTACATTTGGAGGCAAAACTTGGATGTGAATATTAGGTTTCTACCATTTTCTGATTGACCCTGGCAAATTTGCTTAACTTCTTTGGGTTTCAGCTTTCTGGCTCATAGAAAGTAAATACCGCATAGAGTTGTTGTAAGGTTTGAATAAGAATTACGCATGTGAAACATTAGCATATTGCTTGGTACTTAGGTATTTAGTAAATATTAATTTAGTAGGTGTGCTGTTTTACTATGGATAAAGTTGTGCTAGGCCCTATACAGTGTTAACTTTTTTATGATATGAATACTACAGCCAGACTGCCTGGTATAAATTTTGATCTTTCATTTACCCTGCTCATTTTTGGACCTTGGTTGAGTTGTTGGCTTTTGAGCCTGTGCTTCCCTGTGTGTAAGTGAAGACAGTATTTAATAAGTAATAGTAATAGCTTCTAAGGAGTATTACAAGGTTTAAGATAGACAATCAATATAAATTAATTTATAGTGAATAATTTGTTTGAACTTTACATGTGAGTTTAGTCATGAACTGGGCCACTGCAGATTTTTTTTTTTTTAACTGTGGATTATGTTACCAATTAAAAATATTTGAGGTCTAGATACTATGTAGCTGTTCATAGTATGCCATCTGGTAATGTTAGTGACAATAGTTATTAATCTCCAATGGATATGTACTGTCATATATATATATATATATATATATATATATATACACACACACACACATGTATAAGCATACATATACACACATATATATGTGTGTTTGGGAGTCCAGTAAAACTATTACATTTGCTAGTGAACACAATTTATAAGTACTTAAAAGAGATTTTGCTGAGTAGGAGATTTGGTCTGAAGTGCTCAGACCAGGGTTGGGACTAAGGAAGGATGGTTCTGATTTCCATGGTAATGGAGTGTGTGCCATATGGGAGGTTCTTAAGCATTTGTTGGATAATTGGGATAAAAGATTGTATTATAGCCTAAGTCCAAAATTTCCCAGCTAATCAAACACTATGAGCCTAAATCATTCAGGCTGATAGTGTTTTGTTAAATTTCTTTCTCTTATATATTATGAGACTTTTTATGTATGTTTATCAGTATAGGTGACTTGATTATAGTGTTTTATGATAATTTAAAATAAGGTATTAATTGTATAGTGTAAGGTATATGTAAAAGGAGAAAGGAGAGGATGATTATTTCTATGAAGTCTATTAGGTCTTTTCAAGTTTACTTCAAGTTTCAAGTTTATTTTCTTTCCAAGTTTGCCTCTATGTTTACCTACTGGACCTTGGGCCCAGCAGTATTCTTACATGTTTATGTTTCAAATGGCATGGGAAGTATTATAATGTGTGTATGATAAATAATTTTTCACTATTACTTAAATAATAATGTTTTACATCCTACATAATATGTTGGAAAGAAACCAGTATAGAAAGGTAATGGATCTGAATTTGCGTCCTGGATCTGACACTTAGCGGTATTGCTTTGGGCAAGCTGCCTAAACTCTGTGCCTAAATTTCTTGTTTTCTGATGTGTGGATAATAATAGGTACATTGCAAAATAGTGAGGATTAAGTGAGATAATGAGATAATGAATGCAAATACTTACAGGAAGCAAATATCTGATGCTAGCTGTTACATTTATTCACTTTGTACACATTTATGGAGCACAGATCTCATTGTATGCTAGGCATTCTACTAGATGCTAGAAATGCAAAGAACAGTGAGTCATGAACTTGTGAGGGGATGTTCAGAACCGTGTTTATGACAGTTAAGTGTTTAAAATGGAGTTACAAAGAGCAAAACCCATATTTAATGAGGCTTATTAGTCATTTAGAATTCCCTATAGAAAAACCAAATAAAGAAAAGCACAATGAAAAAGGTAAGACATTACACATTGTTTGTCTCACTGCAGGGGCTACGAATGTTAATGATTATATATTTGTTACCAGATTTTTAATATGCTTTTTAAAAATACATAGCTTCTTAATTATAAGAATTAGAAAGATTTCCTTTTTTTCATGGTATCTGGAGTCAGATTTGTGTTCAATTACATTTTAATTTTTATAGTATATACTATATCCTATATACTACGTTTAATGGACATTTATAGAGTTCCTACTATGTCGAGACAATGATGAGGGTTCTTGAAAAGGATGGGTTTGATGACAAGAATGTATAAAAAGGAGGAATTTTTTTTTTTTTTTTTTAACCATGCAACAAAACCTTTATTAACGTTTTGAACAGATTCAGCTATTATTGAAGCTGATAATTTCTAAACTTAAATTGGGGCAAACAGCTATGGTGAAGAGCACTAGCTTAATTAAGACACTGAAGAACTAACAGCCACCCCTTACCTTAGATGGAGGACCAACTGCAGAGTGGACTCTTTCTGGATGTTGTAGTCAGAAAGAGTGTGGCCATCTTCCAGCTGCTGCCTGCAAAGATGAGCTTCTGCTGGTCAGGGTGGATGCCTTCTTTTATCCTGGATGTTGGCCTTCACATTCTCAATGGTATCACTAGGCTCCACTTTCAGGGTGATGGTCTTGCCCGTCAGGGTCTTCACAAAGATTTGCATTTTGACCTGTTACCGAACCCGACAATGCCACAAATTTCCAGCAATGTTGATGAGCCACCAGCAGCATACCAGCAGTTGACCCGCCAGATCTGCTCCTCACTGCAAAAGGAGGGACATTTAAAGAAGACTTATCTGTTCTACTTACTAGTTTTAGTGTTAGAGGACTAGATTACAAGAAGTATTAAGACAATTGTGATGGAAATGTGAAAGTATAGTATTTGTTGATTATTCATACTGATAGAGATAGCTCAAAGCTGCTGAATTTCAACATCTAACCTTTCTTGCTCTACAGAGGAAGTAAGTAGAATTACTATAAAGATAATTATACAATATAGCTGAGTCAGTTTATCCTAAAAATGATACTATCAATAAGGCTAGTATTAGTTTTTTTTTTTTTTTAAACATCTTTAGTTATTAGGTTAAGATCCTGTTCATATGTCAGATCATACACATCCTTTGAACTCTTTTCTATCTATGCCAACCTTGTGTACCTTAGAGGATCTCTTGGTGGCTTTTTTTAAAAGCAGTTTTATTAGAGTGGTGTGTGTGTGTCTGCGGGAGGGAGCTCTAGTAGAATGGGTTAAACAATGGATATCTAAATAATCTTTGGAGGGATTTGCAATAAAAGGGCAGAGAGATGAGTCAGTACATACTTCGCCCAGCAAGGGCTCAAGAGTATTTTAAAAATAGTATCAAGTCACTAATAAATATATGTTACATGTGTGCATTATCATAGAAGTGAGGGAAAAATAGATGCCCTAGAGACAGTAGAGAAAATTGAATAAGCTAAGTTTGTGAAGAGGTAAGGGAAGTTGAGATCTGGAACACTGTTGATGGGATTGATCTTACACATGATAAGATACTTCTCCCACTCCTCTGATGAATTGGTACCTTTGCTCTTTTCATATAGTTTTTGTCTTCTGACTGTTTTCTTCTTTAGTAAATCAAAATCTGTTTCCCTTGTTTCAGGATTCAGGTATTGAAAGGCCATCATCATTTCTATATTTAGGCTAAACTTCCAAAATTCATCTCTTGGGTCCATTTCTTTTGCCTAACATCCTGCTCATACCATGCTATTTAGAGTTTTTGGTATATATTATGTTTTTCAAAGCTTTTTATTTATCACCTATGATTATTCTTCCCAGAACACTATTCCCTCTTATCTACTTGGCAAATTTATACTCACATTTTAATATGTATGTGAAATGGATGTGTTCTGTTTAGCTTTTTCTCACAAAGGAATTGGTTATTCCTTTTAGCCACCACTTGAATTTATGGATCCCTCACTGAATTTCAGTTCCTTGTTTATTTTTTTTGTGGCACTATACTGAGGGCCTTGAGGTCAGAGATTATGTCTTGGTGGAATCAGTGCATAATAGAGTACCTAGAATGTAGTAGAAACTCAGTAAATGCTTAATGAAGGGAAGAAAATCCTAAGAATTTCCTACAGGGCTTCCTTTATGCAGTAATTCCTTGCCATTCTTATCATTTTAAAGTATGTCAGAAAAAAAGCTATATTAAATTCAACTCTCTTGAATACAATATATTCTTTTTTTTTTTCTTATTTCAGAACCTTTGTTTGTTTATTCACTTATTTTCATGGCCGGTTCAGCCCGCCCCGAGGGCAGGGCTGGCGCAGCATGTGGTGCCGGGGATCGAACCGAGGTCCCTGAAGCCACCCAAGCTTCCCCAAGCAGGCTCTTTAGACCACTGAGCCATCCCACCGGGCCCCAATACAACATATTCTTTAATAAGACAGTGCAAAATGGTACTAGTGGGCTGGATGTGGTGGCACATGCCCGTAATCCCAGCACTTGGGAGGCTGACGCATGAGGGTCAGTGTGAGTTTGAGACCAGTATGGGCTACAAAAGTGAGCTCAAGGTCAGCATGAACTGCACAGGGAGACCCTGTCTCAAAAATACAAGAAAAAAAAAAAGTCAGAGACAGGGCAGCAAGACAGAATACTATTCAATGCTCCCAGAATCTATACAAAGCAATATTGGAGGGTTTGATGAGATAAAGAACTCTGTTTTATGGATAAAGAAGACTGTTTATAGCAAAGATTCGTATTGGCAGCCAGGAAGTACAGATTTGATTAGCTCTGACTGGTTCCAAATCCTGCACTTTTTCTAATTTGGTATCATCTTACCCTGTGAACCTTTGTTAATGATGCTTTGCTTCAAGGTGCAGAAATGAAGGCCAAAGGATTTGGTACCGTGGTAATGGTGGATGTGTTCAGGATAACTACATGGTCTTTGTCTACTTAGGATAAAAGATCTTGAGGTCCACACTCTGTATCCCAGCAGCATCCTTATACCCACATTTCTGTGACCTCTTTAATATGTGTTTCTTGTTGCTTTGACTATGTTGTTCAGTCACAGTTGCCCAATAATAAAGGTTTATTGTTTGAGCAACTTTTGGATTCAACAGTGAACTTCATTTGCTTTTATTCTATTTTTATCTGTTTTCTGTTTTTGAAATGCTTTGCATCTTAACTGTCTTTGCCTTTCTGCAATTCAGGGGTTGGCCAGCTATGGCTAGCAGGCTAGATCCAGCTTGATCCCGTCTTCTGAGAAAGCATTGCCTCTGTTTGCCAGCTCTGTTTTCTTCATCTAATGGACTCACTGCAGCGTTTGTAAGATTGATTTGGCAGTTGTTTATTTTGTGTAACTCTACATTTATTTATTTATTATTTTTAGGAGAATAAAAATAATAGATAAGACATTAGAAATGATTATTTAAATGTTTTTAAAATGTCTTATGAGTTTGTTGTAGCTAATAAACTATATTATAAATGCTTTGGAGAGAGAGACTCATCCCTTTTCTTTGTATATTTTCTCTTTCTATAGCACCTTCTCACTATTCATTCCCTCTTTAACCTCTTAATTTCCTGTGACTATTTCCATTATTCTTGTGTGCTTGTGTGTGATAACTTAATGTTATTAGTACTGTTTGCTTTTTCTCCTTTTTAGAGTTCTATGTGTCGTGTTTCTTTTCTAGCATGTTTTTGCCATTTCTATGTTTAGTGTTGTTTTATATTTGAGATAAAGCATACTTAATTGGTAACTTTTATCTTACACTTAAATGTATTCCCTTTGTATTAAAGCAATAGCTCATCATTAAAATTGTCTACATAATTTTAATAGCTGAATGCTATACTGTATAGACTATCCATAGTCTGACCATTTCCTCAGTATCAACATTGAAGTTTTTGGTTTTTATTTTGCAGTTATGAATAAGGTTGCAGTGAAAGTATATATAAAAATTTTCCTGTATTTGAGATTATTTTCTTAGATTCCTAAAAATTGTTATTACATCAAAAGTTATGTTTTATAAATTCTTGTTTTGTGGACTGTGCCATTTTGGTTTGATTCTTTGCCAATCACAGTTAAAACTCAAGCAGTGAAATTTAATGCAGTTTTAATCAAAAGCATTAATCATGTTTAAGCAAGCAGTATAAAATTTGACAATAAACTTTACTTTTTTTGAAGACATTTTCCTGTGTCCTTCCTCTTCTTCCTAGGTAAACACTCTTAGTATTGCCTACTTGTTCCATGTCTTGGGCAAGTGGGTAAGTGTACAATTGCAGTAGTTGAATATAACTGGTATTTGAATATCATCTGTACTCTGGGAGAGTCAGAAGGGAATAATCCAAAAAATAGTATATCAAGTAGAAAGTACTTCTGTTTGGTTTCACATATATTTGGGGTTTATTCTCTGTACTTCCACTGAATGGTATGCTCAATTTAATATTAAAATTTCACTTCTCATATTTTCCATTTGCACTTTCCATATGCTCTATTTGGTTGTTCAGAAGCATGGTAGGTAGTATCAACAGACAAACTTGAGAGTGATATGGCCCTTTCTTTCCTGTTTTTATATGCACTTAACTAATGTTTTGTTGTAGAAGAGATATAACGTTCCTACCTTATCTGCAGAGGATATGTCCAAGACCTTTAGAAGATGACTGAAAGTATAGAAAGCATCTAATTGCATGTTTATTTTTTTCTATATATACATATCTGTGATAAAGTTTAACTTATGGATTAAGTAAGAGATTATCAATAATAAATAAAACTGTAACATTATATTATAATAAAAGTTACTAAAATGTATGAACTATTTATTTCTAAAAATTTCCATATAATATTTTTAGGCCACAGTTGATCAAGGATAACTAAAGGGGACTCTACTCAACTTTAATTCCTTATCTTTTTTCATGTATCTCTAAATGTCTTATGCAGAGCTGAAGTATTTGCTTTTTAAAAATTTTTTCCTCGGGCCCGGCAGGATGGCTCAGTGGTCTAAAGCGCCTGCTTAGGAAGGCTTGGGTGGCTGCAGGGACCGTGGTTCGATCCCCGGCACCACATGCTGCGCCAGCCCTGCCCTCAGGGCAGGCTGAGCCGGCCATAAAAATAAATAAATAAACAAACAAAAGTTCTGAAACAAGAAAAATGAATAAATAATGTCCTCTTTAAAAAAAAATATATTTTTTTGCTCTATGAAAAAGTAAAACAAAATTTCAATTAAGAATAACAGTGGTAACTACTGTGTATCATTATCTTCAAAGTAGTATGACATAAACCAAAAAGATTCTTATAAAAAAGTGATGACACAAATCTTTATTTTTAACACACTAGTAGTATTTAATTTTGTAATTCCTATTCTGTGATCGTTTCATCCAGTTGTTTTTCCTTCCCTGTCAGCTTCCAAATTCCTTTAGGACTTGGATAGAGCATATGCTCTACTTTTGATTACGTTCTTTTTTTGACTCTCTGAGGACTAGTTTCTGTTTTTTTTTTTTCACAACTATAGATGACTGCTATAGATGAGAAGTAGTATTGCTGTAAAAAAAATTATGCTGCTTCTTGGTTTCCTGTTCTTTTCTTTTACAATTTCCTGTTTTCCCATTCCTGACTTGGAAGCTCTTAACTTCTGAATATAGCCGCCTTTTCTGCTCTTTCGTTAGTGCTTTAGTGTCTTCATCCAAACATCTATTCTTACAGTTTCTGGTAGCATGTCTGAGTAAACCTTCCAACCTCCATAGATCTAATCCTCTTAGTTTCAAAGTTATACTCAGTGGCTCACAAGACGTTTCTACTTTGATGTCCTTTCTCATCAGAACTTTAGTGTGGATTACATGCAGGTAGGCTCCTTCATTAGCTTCTTTTTTGAATTTATATTGAAACTTTGTAGTCCTTTTAGAGACTGCTTCCTCTACCCATTTTTCCCACGTCTGTTAGAACTGTTTCTTCATTTTTTTCATTATTTTATGTCTTAGTATGTTTAGTCAGAAAAGATTGCCCATTCCATCCTTTTTTAGATTAGTCTTAGAGAAGAGTTTATGCTGCTTCTTGCATATTCTTCAGACTTAGAAGTGTATAATTGTTTGTTTCTAGAAGTAATTCTGAGGCTCTCATGCTAAGCATTTAAGCTTGCCAACTGCTTCCATTTCATCTCCCCAGCTACTCTTCACCCACACTTACTCCTTCTGACACACTCTCACAGACTTGCCTCATGCAGTTTCTTGTGCTAGGAGTAACTTTCTTTTCCTGATGCCTACTGTGATTCACCTTCTCCAGGCAGCCTTATCCTCTTCAGTTCAACTCTTTTTTAACTTTTTTCTTCCTCTAGGTTTACTTATGAATATACCCTTGCCTTATGTTTCATCTCCTACTTTTTTTTTTTTT
>PVJA010047752.1:0-14508 GCA_004027025.1 Myocastor coypus | reverse complement strand
ATTAATAAGGAGGTGGGTCATGCCCACACACTGCACTCTATAGAATGATTGTGAGGACAATATGCAATATGTCAACTTTCAAAGAAAAAAGGGGGGAAAAGAAAAAAAAAAGTAATGTGGATTTAGAAAGGTTAATGTTTAGTTGTTTGATCAATCTTATATACCTATGTGTATTAATCTAAACTGATCCGATGATGAAAATATGTAATATAATCATTGTTAAATTTAAACAATAAAATAATTGAAAAAAAAGCCAGGAGATAGATATAAATATCTCCTGGCTTTGATACATATACAACATATATATTATATAATATATATATATATATTATATATATATATATATATATATATATAATGAACAAATTATTGCTGAATTTTAAACAAAGTTTCATCTCTAACCAAAATTTCATTATCTTTATAAAAGTTTTGTTGGGTTAATATACTGAGCATACTGCTTACATTCTGACAGCCATTCTGAAATCAATCATTTGTATCCTGTGGGCCCAGAGGGTATAGCCTTTCAGCATCTGCTTAAGGAAGGTCTCCACATGTACCAAGGAAACCAATCATGGATCAATGAAATTACAATCACACTATTCCAAATTCCATTCGAAATCTTCATTTAGGTAGTTAAAAAACAAATTCAGGCTCAAGAAGAAAGAAAATAATTTTCAATTAACTCCTCAGCTCCTGGAACATTCTTGTCTAATTCCCAGCCTATAACATAAAAGGATATATATTGTCTTTTTCACTTACATTTAATTTTTAATCAAAGTTGTACTCAGTTTTCATTAATGGGAACATTATTTGCTAATTTTACTTTTCTTTTATCTTTCTTAAGCTTATATGCAAAGACAAACGTGAATCTTGTATAAAGGTAGTATATGCTTCTCAGGAGATGAAAGGTCAGATTGTGATCCTACCTATCTATATTCCAAAAAAATTCTTGTGGCTTAAGATGAAAAGTTTTTATTAAATAGCAAAATTAATAGATATTTCAATATAGATTTTGTGATTTATGAGAAAAACATTCCCCAGGACTGTAACCATATATATATATCAGTTAACACTTTGGCTTACAAACAGTTTGGTTCATAAGCAGAACCATTTAGCAAAGTTTGTTTTTGTTTCTGAACACTGCATTAAGTGACAAGCATAACCAACTCCATTTTTCCTGTGTATTTATATGTATAAGTGTTTGTGTATGTATGTACACTGCCTATTATATATAATAAAAAAGAGTAATTAGTAAGCATGAATTACAGAAGTGCTCAGAGTGAAGTTTTCAACCACATGTTCAGACAAATTTCAGGTTGATATGTCATTTATAACACAGAATAAAAATGCTTGAAAGATTTATCACTAAAATAATGTAGCAAAATTAATTTAATATATTCCTACTTAGGCAGATGTGGATGCAATGTATAGCCAGTTGTTAGTTTACAATATGATAACTATATTTAAATAAAATAAGCAAAAATATTTTAACTTTATTATCTATTTGAAACTTTTTTATTATTGATTTATTGTCCTGATCTATAATAAGCTTTTGTCTATTAGGGGGACACCATAACTATAAAGAACAAACGTAGCTAGAAAGCTGTCTTTGCAAAATAATCCTCAAAAGTCAGAAGGTATTGCAGAAAAGCCTAATACTCTCTTATAGGAACTGAACTAAATTTTGCACACTTTGTAGTAGTGCCGATATTTTGTTGATCTTGATAATATTATTTAAAAATCAATTTAATGCTCAACCAAGCCAGGTGTAGTGTTGCATGCCTGTAATCCCTGCACTTGAGAGGCTGAGGCAGAAGGATGGGTGCAAGTTTGAGACCAGCTGGGGCTAAAAAAGTGAGCTCAAGGCCAGCCTGACCTGCATAGTGAGACTCTGTCTCAAGAAGACAAAAAAAAATCTTTAATGCTCAACCATGCAAATTTCAACGTACTTAAAAGATAATACTTACACAATTGTCAACACAATCTCATTAAACAATATAAAATGCTCATTATTTTAAAGCCATATATAATTATTTATGTACCTATATAATTAATGTTTCCTAAAATGCTTTTAAAATAATTTATCAAGCTCAAGGCTAGTGCTCAGTGGTGCAAAACCTACCTCGCAAGTACAAGGCCCTGAGTTCAATATTTCATACCATAAATAAAATAGAACAAAGCAAAATGAAATAACTGATCAGTTAATATATTATGCATTCTTAAAAGTGTTCATTTCACTCAGCATGATTTTTTTTTGTCTTTTTGAGACAAGGTCTCACTACGCAGTTCAGGCTGGCCTTGAGCTCACTTTTGTAGCCCAGGCTGGTCTCGAAATTGCACTGATCCTCCTGCCTCAGCTTCCCAAGTGCTGGGATTATAGGCATGCGCCACCACACCTGGCTCAGCATGAATTTTTTTGCAAATAATGTAAGTACAAAAATTACCAGATAGCCAGGCGTGGTGGCTCACGCCTGTAAACCCAGCACTTGGGAGGCTGAGGCAGGAGGATTGGTGCGAGTTCGAGACCAGCCTGGGCTACAAAAGTGAGCGCAGGACCAGCCTCAACTGCATAGCGAGACCCTGTCTCAAAAAGACAAAAAAAAAAAATTACCAGATAAAATATAACTTTGTGATAATTATTGTGATTTCTGATTAAACATTTCTACTAAAAATGTGAATTATGCTAATTACTTAGTTGTCATTTTATTCTCTGTAATTGTTCTATTAAAATATATAGTTCTATTAATAAGGCATAGTCGTTGTAAATATTAAGAATTATAACACTATACATTTGTATGTATATTTGTTATCACCCTTAGGCAAATGTGGAGTACAGAGCATAATTACTATGAGTACAATGTTGTTAAGATTGCTTTTCTAAAGCATGGATTACATGGGAATTTTTATCTTATAATTTAAAGTTACCTAAATCTAGGGGCTAGGGATTTAATTCAGTGGAAAAGTGTCTGCCTGATAAGCAAGAGGTCCTGAGTCCAATTTCTAGACTCCCCTCCGTAAACAAATTACCCAATCTCTTATGATGTATTTGTAACCAAATATAATCTATGAGTTTTGCTTTTATACAGAATTTATAATTAAAAATTATTGTATATATTCCTTTCTCTTGTTTACCATGAACAATAGAAAATGACAGCAAAACAATAATGTGAGCTTTAGGTTCAAAGTTCATTATTATCTAGCTCTTATGTTGATCAGACTCCTGAGTCAGTTGTACATAGTTGTACTCTGCCCAAAGAAGAAAGCTAAATGATCGCTGTCACATTGTCTAAGCATTAAATCCCATTCCACAGGGCTATGGACCTGGAAACAGGGAGAACCAGCCAAACAGCTCAGGTCATGGACCTCAAACTCTATCTCACTGGTTCTTCATTGTAGCTACACATCAGAATTTCCTGAAGACAAACTGAAAATCAAACCAAAACAAAACACTCTTGCCAATACTATGTTTTACACCAAGACAGCCAAAGTTTGACTCCATGGTTTGAGTATTCACAGTTGTAAAATCTCCACATTTGGGTATAATGTAGAGCAACATTTAAGATCACTGTGTTCATTATGTAAAGATCCACAAAATACCTGTAGCATGGAAGCTTGGATGAATTTCTACAAGGAAAAAGTTACGTTTTTCCTCCGTCAATACAAATCAAGAATTTAAAACTTTTTCTCATACCCAAAATTTTATTGCTACCTTCAAAGCACATTCTTTTGGGGTTTCAGGAATGAAGCATAATTTTGGTTTTTAAATTCTAGTTTATTTAATATTATGATCTTAATTTGAGTTAGTATTTTATACAAGCAACTCAAATGTATTCCTCTTTGTGGCAGAGTAAAAATCCTTTGTGTATAAGAATTTTTATCTATTCTTCTGTGGATGGATATATAGGCTATTTCCAAGGCTTAGCTATTATGCACTGTGCTGTTATAGAAATGCGTATGTATGAATTGCTATACTATGATGTCTTCTTTGGGAATATACTTAGATATGTCATAGGGGATGTAGTTAAACAAAAGTTTAATTATAACAAATTATCACTTATTTCAGAGTCCCAAGGTATAAATTTAAAAAAGAAGAAAGATATTAGGAAACAGGGAGGGCTTGTGAAATAGTTCAGCAGATTAAAGCACCTGCAAGCAGGCACAGGGGATGAAGGTTCTATCCCTGGGCCTTCCATGCTGGCCACACCCGCAGGCTGTGTTGAGATGGCAATTTGATACTGGGCATAATGGTGTACCTGTAATCTCAGCTCTTGGGAGGCTGTAAACAGGCAGAACACTGTGAGTCCAGTCTAGTAGTGAGACTCCAAAAACACTGTAGACCTCCCCCACCAAAAAAAGAAAGAAAGAAAGAAAACAGGGAGATAAATCCTTGTACAAGAAACGGAGGGAGAAGGGAGAAGTGAACATAAAATTAATTAATGTGTACTAATATACATGTACTAACTCCTCACCTTGAATATAATTAGTATGTACTGCAAATATACATTAATATAAAATAAAAATTAAAATATTTATAGAATTTGTATCCTTTCCTTTACAAGATTAAAGAAAATCAAGGTTCATTTTGCCTAAAGGAAATTGACACACAGGAACTAGATTATGTAGTTTTAGAAGATTAATAAAGACTTTACCTAGTTCAGCTCATAAAGTTATTATATAATAGTGAGATTTTACTATCGCTGAATGTATCTGTTAATTTCTGTAAACTTGTATAGGATCAGAGAGTAAGACATTATAAGCAGTCAAAGCAAAGTCACCGATGGAAAATTAGGATTAGACATCTCATATGTCCTAGGCACTTCAAATTTGTGAATCAATTTTCTACATATTTTAGTTGATCTCAAAATAGTCGAGTTTATAAGGCAGTCTGGTAATTACTATAATAGGTAAAAAAAAAAACTTATCATGGGTAAATAATGTATTCAAAATGTTATAGCTAGCTAGTGCTACAGTTATGGCTAAATTCCAGTGTCTAATATGTAATATCATGAACAACTAATTTCTGGAATGCTGTATTTGATATAGTACATCTGAGACCATAAAAATGTAGGGCAAAGCATGTTCAATATTTGTGATTCATGTTGCTGGGGATTTGTTTCAGCTAGGATGCTTTCTTCACCAACTGGAAGCCCTGGGTTTGGTCCTCAGCACCAAAAAATAAAAAATAAAACCTCCCCCAAATATTTGTGATTCATAATGCTGGCACTGTGGCATATAATATATTGACTTTACTCTTCAGGAACCAATTACTTAAAGAATATTTCATCTTCCATTATTCCAAAGGATGTTGGAAATGCTACAAGTGTATCATGTGGCACTAACTGCTACAGTCTAACATATTGAACTAATAGATATTCAGTCAAATAACCCATAAAACTGAGAGATGCAGAAAAATTCTGTATACACCAAAATGATAAACAATTTTATTTTATTAGTTTGATTGCTTTGACAATAAAAAACGACATCAAAAAGACATATACAATATGCTAAACAATTTCCAGCTCCTCACCTTCCCTTGCTACACATGAGGAATTTCTGGAAATATATTTTCAAGTTATTTGCTTTGACAATACACTCACCCATTTTCTCTGAATGATGATCCCTCTGAGAGGGTGAACTGGACACGCTGCTGCTGGGATGGGAGGAAGTTTGACTCCCAGGGTGATGATTCTCATCCAGAAAGGGAGCAGGAGAAGGACTTTCTAAGATCTGCTCCTAACGCAGAAGGAAACAGAAAAGATAATACTGTATGTTCAGCAGTCTTCCATAAAATTTAAAATCTTTATGTCTCATGCATCCTGGCAGTGTACATTCCAAAAGCATATGGGCTTTACATATCTTTAGACAAAAACCGATTTTTGGTTCCCATCAAATTAATGGGATATTGTGAGCATTAAATGAAACAAGGAGAAAGAACCAGGACCACGTTGGGCACAAGGAGAAAGTTCAAGAGAAGTTAATTTCAATTTCATTTTTGGAGAAAATTTATACATCGTTATAATGATATATGTTCGGGGCTGCAGAGATAGAGCATTAGACTAAGTGCCTACTAGGCGAGTGCAAAGACCCAGGTTCCGTCTCAGGTACCACATGTAGTGTGGGCCCTGTCCTGGGTGTGCTGGGTGAACCACTGAGTCCAAAGTTAATCCCAGCACTGGGGAGGCTGAATCACGAAGATCAGTATGAGTACAAGCTGGGTAGTGAGATAATGCACAAAATACAAAAAACTAAAGAATAAAAAAAATAAACATATATGTTTACTGAAAGTTGTTCTTACTGTAAGTGGCTAGATTTTTGTAAAGTTCATGCTGATTTCATGAAGAGTGACACTACTATCTGCTTAGAATAATAGTTCTTCAAAATAAAAAAAATCTTAAAAGTATCTTGAGGGAAAAACAAATTGTGACAACTTGTGTATGTTTATATTCTCTGCACAGAAAAAAGATAAATTATATACCTCTAATCTGTTAGACCTTAGAAATATGCTAAACTCTACCAATATAATGTTTGAGAATAGTCATGAAAACAATTAATTTTTGGAGCAGAAACCTTTACTTGCATAACAACAAACATGAGTTAAGTAAGAAGAAGCATGTGAGAACCAGATTTGAGTGAAAAATCAGAAAGGAAGAAGAATGAGTTATGGACAAGGAGCAGAGGCTTTCTTCTAGCCAGAAACATGCTCAGCTATTGGGATCTGGACTCTGCTCTCTCTTCATGCTCTCCTGGAACTTGATTTTCTTGGCTCATACTCTCAGTGCTCACCCCATTTCCTCATCTCACTGCCCCAAAGTGCTCTTTCATGATGATGGATCAGTGATGCTTCATATCCAATATATGCCTCACAAAAAGTACTTAGAAGGTTTTACTTGGAAGGTTTGCAACTCTTAGTGATTTTGACACAATTGGATTACTATGAATGGCCACTTCTGTCTCCAAAGGCCTCTGGCTTCTTTAGTAAGAATTTTCTGGTCAATTGGTCTAAAAATGGTCTGGATTTTCTTCCAAGCTTCTGTCTCTGTAGACATGTTCCTCACAGTGTAAGGTGATGCTTCAAGAGTGGGTGTCAACTGAATTTTCAGGAAAGTAACCTGTGGCAGAAGCAGAGAATGAACATTCTTCACACTCCCATTTATTGCTGTTGGATTTGAGAAAGGTCCATACCTATGAGTTCCCTGGCATTCATATGTAACACACAGAATAAGGTACTACCTCCCTTCATCCTCAAAGCTGCCCTGCTTTGCTCATACAAACAGGTGAGGTCAGCACAACACTGATAGCACTAGTATAATCTGCAAAAGCTGATAACTCAAGTTCCCAGGCAGCTTCTCTGTTTGGAATATGGATTCCCATTCTTATTACTTCTTGAGGAAATTCTCCTCAATTCTTACACTGGATACATTAGCAGAACTGATTTGCTCATTTCTGATTTATGGACCTATTTCTGAATACTGTGGTAGATAGCTTGACTACAACAAGGGTCCATATTGTTCTCAACACCTGATTGTATAAATTTTTGCAACACAAGACTCAGCTTTCCTTTTCTACTCTCGCTTTTTAGATGTTGTGATTTGGGCAATGTTTTATACAAATTGATTTGTATTCTCCAGTCAATTATGAAAGACAAACTTTTCCTTGGCCACAAGACAGATGGACATTTCTAGTGCCTTGATCTTTGAGGCCCTTTATAGCAGCTCCTTTTTACTTGCATATAAAAGAGACCTTTCTAAAAGTTCAGGCTGCCTCCTTTTGCATGTTTTCAGACAAGGTTCCATGGAAACCTCTGTTGGATTGGCCCCTCTGAGATATTTTGCTATATAGGATAAGACAGAAATAGTACAAACTAGGTTTGTGTTTCTGAAGAAATTTTCCTGGTCCTGAGTTCAATCTCCAGTACAGAAAAAAAGAAAGAAAACAAAACAAAAGAGAAAAGAAAAGAAGAGAAGAGAAAAGAAAGAAATGAAGAAAAGAAAAGAGAAAAGAAACGATATTATCCTAATTCTTCAGGATCCTTGAGTTCTTGGAGGCGTAGCTGCTAAACAGACCCTGGAAACAGCTTTCTCCTAGACATGGCAGATTTCCTCAATTTTTGGCATTTTCCTCTCCTTTGTATTCTTAATTCACTGCTGTTTCTTGCCTATATTGAATTATTCTATATACAATGGTAGTATGGGTCCTTCTAGCAAATGTTTTCCCCTGGATAAATGCTGGGATGATGACTGCTGATAATATTAAAAATAAAGGAAGGTGTTTGCTTTGCCACCACTGTGAATAGATAGTGATAAACTTGGAAAATACCTGTTGCTGTGGCCACAACCATTCCTTAAGTTAGTGTCAGAGAACTATCTCTAGGTACCCCCCCCCCAAATAAGACAGACTAGTCTCATATGGTATGACTCAAACTAGGCCCAAGATACCTCCACAGCTTTTTTACACAGGGTAGGTGCTCTGTGACTGAGAGTGCCTTTGTCAGGGAGTTTTGTTAATTACCTCAGCACTGACAGCCCACAGACCTTCTAAGGAGAGGAGAAAACAAATTGGGGCTAGGGCACTAGAAAAACAGCAACAGCACATAATTACTTTTTAACAGACAGTAAATTCTACAAATTCCAATTGTTTAGTGTTGCTTAAAGATGTATAACTTTAAGTAAAGCATGTAAGTAAAATTCAATTTTTTCTAATGTGTGTGTGTGTGTTTGTGTGTGTGTGTGTGTGCACGATCTCACTATGCAGCTCAGACTCATAGTGATCCTCCTGATTTCTTCCTCCCTAGGTGCTGGGATAACAGGCGTGTACCACCATGCCCAGACATAAAATTCAATTATTGTTTGATATTTCTATGATTATCTACCATGGCTCAGAAGATTTCCATGTTTATTGAAATTGTCTCCTTTAAAGATTTCTCTAAATACAGCTTCTCTAACTCCAGTGGAACACCCATTTCTGAGAAAACAAAACAAAAAAGGGGGATTTAAATAAAGGACAGTTTTGTAGTGAAAAAAATAGATACATGTACATAAAAGATAAGAGACATACAGCTTCTTTCTCTTAGTTCAATGAGAAGAAAGGTTTAAGAAAGATATTTTTTCATCTTGTCCTCTGTATAACTACTCTAAAGACAATATTATGCAATGTACTAATTATTGTAGCTATCTTACCAATATGTTTTCAAACTCTCATTTTATTTTATCATTTTTTCTCATTAAAATGAATAAAAGATAAAAAAAAAACTTCCTGATGTGAACATGGCCAGAAAAAAGTAAAATAAAGTTGTTATAAAACATTGAAATTATTCATTATATGGATCTCAAATAAATAAATAAATCTGAATCATTTGGTTAGTTTGACTGATGAAATAGCAAAGTTGTAAAGAGTATGTACATAATGCAAATAATATTGAGTGAATGGTGACATGTTTGCAGAGACTGTTTGTTCTGTAAAATATTCAATTCATTAATAATAATTCTCTTAAATTAAATATATTATCTAATGAACTATAATTATATCCATATTCTAATCATAACATTATGAATTGCTTTATTGAACATATGCTTGTCTATTGACTTTGTATGAGAAGACTAATTTATCAATTTCATAAAGAAAAACTGTGCTTGTTTGTTACAATAGTAATAGTTTTCAAGCTAAAAATTACTATTTCATTATGTTAATATTTTGCAATATCTGTCATTTAAGCAGTCAGAATATCACCTTCCACAAAAGATGTAAGGTCTGCATACACTTTGATTGCTTGAATCTGAGAATAGGTTGCATTACATCAACAAATGGACTTTGAGGATATGTTTGAGAACACTGAGATAGATTACTTTGAATTATACTGGTAGACATACTGTGACCCCAATCCTTCTTAGAAGTGGAAGACGGGTAGTAAAACTGTTAATGATTCATTGTGGGCTTAAAAAATGAAGTAAGAAGGCCATGGGCCAAAAAATGTGGTTAGCCACTTGAAACTGGAAAAAGCAAGAAAACATATTTACCATGAATCTACATAAAAGATTTCAGGTTTTTTGGTACCTTATTTTTTAGCTTCGTAAGATTCCTGTCATAATGCTGGCCTACAGGAATATAAGTTAAAGAATCTGTGTGGTTTTGATTCCATTAAATTTATGGTAAATTTTGTTGTTGTGTTGTAGTGCATTAAAACACTAGTGCATCTATCAGTGCTCTATATTCATTTTTAATGTTGTTTCACATTATTAAAGTTTAATTAACTTTTAATAACTTTATTGAAATTAGTAGTCAAGTATATTAGCTATGGTAATTAGTAGTAACAATGATTGCAAATATTTCGTACATTTTAAAGATTTCACTTGTTTTCCAGCCGTATAAACAATGTCTCAAAACAGAATATGCAGGAACATGTCTAGTTTCAACAATGAACAAAAGGAAATGGCCTAGCAAATACCTGGTGGAACACTTCCTACTTGGCAAGCACAAGATCCTAACTATCACTATGTTTTCACTTTTTAAGAGACTAGATGTTCATCAGTTGTGAAATATAATCAAAAATATTATGTTGAAATATGTAATCACTAGAACCCAGGGAGATAACTCAGAAGACTAAATGCTTGCTTAAACAAGCACAAGGATGGAGGTTAGATTCTCAACACCAGATGCCCTGCTGGCCCTGACCTGGGCACGCTGAACTGGCTGGGCATGGTGATGCATGGCTGGAATCCCAGTGCTGTGGAGGCTGAAACAATAGGATCACTATGAGTCTAAGCTGTGTATGAGACCCTGTACCAAATACATTAAAAATAAATAAATAAATATGTAATCTCTAGATAGTATTTGTGTATGTGCACAAACATATGCATAAGCATTAATAAAATATATATAAGCTTATTTGTCCTTCTTGCATTCTGCGTGTACATAAAGCCAGTGCCATATAGAGGGTGCCAAGATTTGCTGCCAGAGGGAACAGTGTCCAGGATTCCCTCTCTCATGACTTCCACCTTTTTTGGCTCAAGGGTTCAAATTCCTGTATTGCTCAGGATAATAATACAATTCTGAGGCACAAACTTCCTACATTAACACCATTCTAGTATACAGTGCTCTAGAGATTTTTTCTCAAAGCACTGTACTTCATTTTTGCAATTTCAAGGATACAAAGGGTGTATTTTTGCATCATTTTCTGATGCCCTTAGGCCATCTTTTCTTTTTTTCTCTTTGTTCTCAGCAATTAAGATTATTTCTGTTCTAACTTTGCATTAGACAACTTTACTGGAGCTTTCTTTCTGACCAAGCTCACACTTTAATTCATTCTTCTGAAGTCCTTGCTCTTGATTCTCAACATAAATCTAGCTTAAAAGCCCATAGTGGTAGTCATGCCGCTGTTTAACATTTTCTTCCCTGAAATGTCCTCTGCTAAATTAGTTTGCTGCTTTTAATTTCAGGATCAGGCAAAGATTCTGGACATGAACAAAATGCAGACAAAATTTCTGCCAATCTATAACACACATCAACTGGTGTCCACAGCCAATGTCCTTCTTTCTCGCAGAAGCCTCCTAAGCCTGGTCTTTATTTGTGTTTGATATGAGTTTTGATGACCATTTTCAATGCAGAAGAGCCTAAGTTATTTTAGCTCTACTCTTTCAGGTTACATCCCTGAACTTTTCCAAACTCTTTCTTTTTTTTTTAAACTTTATTATTATTATTATTATTATTATTATTATTATTATTATTTCTTGTTTCAGAACTTTTGTTTGTTTATTCACTCATTCTTATGGCTGGCTCAGCCCGCCCCGAGGGCAGGGCTGGCGCAGCATGTGGTGCCGGGGATCGAACTGTGGTCTCTGAAGCCGCCCAAGCTTTCCCAAGCAGGCGCTTTAGACCACTGAGCCATCCTGCCGGGCCCCTCCAAACTCTTTCAACAAACCATTCCCTAAGGTTTTGACCCATATGATCAGGTATAAGTAAAGCAATAACCCCACTGCTGGCTACAAATTCTGTCTTATTTGTCTTTCTTCCATTGCTGGGACAAAATTCCCAATAGCCAAAGTTAAAGGAGGAAAGGTATATTTAGATCACATTCTATAGAAGATTCAGCCCATAATCAGCTGTCTCCAAGGCAGTATGGTATGGCAGAGGGATACATATACACGGCAGCAGAAGACAGTAAAAGCAACCCCATAAAAGAGGAATGAGAAAGAATCTTCTCTACCCTTCTACTATATGCATACTACCTGCCCTGGGGAAAGTATAGCACTAGAAAATGAACCACTCATAAGCTCTACCTTAAACCACCTTCAAAAATCTGGCCTCATGACTACATTAGGTTTTGGGGAGACATACAGACACAAAAATTGTATGATCTTGAATAATTTACCTTCAAAATCTTTCTTTGTAATTGTTCAAACCATCTTACATAAAATAATGAATTAAATTTTAAAATTATTTAGATAGTGAATGTTTTGCTTCCAGTGCTACCCTTGCCGTAGCGCAACATCTCTGCTTTAAGATTTTGTAACATCAACCTTCTAAATCCAACCAAGTCTCAGTGTTTGATATTATTCTCAGAAGGTAGCCTAGAGATTAGACATTTTTTTTCACCATGCAAGCCATATTAGATGAGTCTGATATATTAATTTAGAATTATGTGTGTTTAAAAACCATTGTGTGGAACTCAAAGGCTTAGTCTCTCCTGAAATAATAATAGTTTATATGGATGATTTCTTTTTTCTTTGAAATAAACATATTAATTTTTCAGACCTGTAATTAGAGTGCATGTATCTAGTTGCTTAACTGCTATAGTATGTGCTCCATTAGGTTTCTACTGTTGTGTCTCAGCCTAGTTAAAATTTCACAGAAAATTAATCTGTTTTATTACAAGTGGAAACTCAAGTAATAATGTCTTCACCATTGTCCAAATATAGGGTTAACACTATTTGCAACAAATCAACGAAGACACTTAAAATGGGAAATTGGCCGGGCGTGGTGGCGCACGCCTGTAATCCCAGCACTCGGGAGGCTGAGGCGGGAGGATCGGTGTGAGTTCGAGACCAGCCTGGGCTACAAAATTGAGCTCAAGGCCAGACTTAACTGCATACTGAGACCCTGTCTCAAAAAGACAAAAAAAAAAAAAAGGGAAATTGCAGATCTAAAGCTGCAATTATTTTTACCCATTGCTGACTTCATTTTATGTGCCATTTATGACTTTACAACCCTATTACTCTGTATTTGATTCACACCCATATAAATAAAGCTGCAAGTTCTCTAAAATAATATGGAAGATGCCTCAAAATTCAGACTCATTAAAGAAAGTGATTTCAATCTGATGCAGTCTTACACAACTAAATCCATTTTTAGCACCTCCAGTTTTTAAAGTAATCTTCCAAAATCCAGATTCTAATGTGTATTTATATTTCAAGGTCAGTGTCTAAAAATAGTACTATATGAATAGTATTAATTGGTACATATATTGCCTTCCTCTACCAATTTTTTTTCTGTTGAACTATTTCACAAACGAAAAGATGGAATACTCACCACGCTAAACCATTCTCAAGTACATTGCTTCTTCATAAAGAACAAGAGTAATGCTTAGAAAAAAAATTGATTTTTATAAAGTTTAACATTGTGTTTTTTAAGATTCATTTTACTGACAGGAAATTATCAACTTTGACCCTTTTCAAGATCACCTATTTTATCTCATTGTATGTTTTTATTTCTTTCTTTTGAAATCTGGCAGAACACACAGAAGCTATGAAAGATATATATATATATATATATATTCTTTGCCTATATGTACATGTTTCATTGCCTTTGAGTAATAATATTAGTTTTGACTTGCTCCACTTGGTGTTATAGTCTATTGATTCCGAAAGAGGATATGGTGAAACTATGTAATGTATATCTTGTCCCTTTATTTTTAATGAGCTCAATTTTCATAGTAGGTAATATTCCAAATGGTAATGTGTTAATGATCTCCTAAAAGATTTTAATGATATCTCTCTGCTGTGCAGTGACTTTAGGAAGTTTATATGAATAGTTGATATTTTATTCATACATTTGTCCTGATATTTCATATTTTTTCAGTGTGTTCCTTCCATACTGTCACCAGAGTTCTGCACAAGCAGAACAGATTACAACGTGACAAACTTTAATAGCAATCCATGAACAGGAAAATAAATTTTGTTGATTGTTGATAGCAACATGGCTTACTACTAATTTTAGAATAGAATTTGAAATCCAAATTTGTTATCTCTAAGTACTACTGAAAGCATGATACTTTATTCGACTTTGTGATCCATCCAGTGTAGATGTTGGCATTCCACAATTTCCAATTTGACAGTGTATATCAGTTAGCCTAGGTGAATACATGAACTTGAAATGAGAACCTGGCAAGGAAGCCACTAAGGTAGAAAAAACTCTTGTGCCAGGCGTGGTGGCGCACGCCTATAATCCCAGCACTCGGGAGGCTGAAGTAGGAGGATTGATGCGAGTTCGAGACCAGCTGCAGCTACAAAAGTGAGC
>PVJA010047751.1:0-14956 GCA_004027025.1 Myocastor coypus | reverse complement strand
TTCTTCTTCTTCTTCTTCTTCTTCTTCTTCTTCTTCTTCTTCTTCTTTTTCTTCTTCTTTTTTGCGGAACTGGGGATCGAACTCAGGACCATGCACTTGCCAAGCAGGCACTTGTGTCCCTGGGCTATATCCCTGGCCCCAGTGGGCAATTGGCTCACGTATGACACAGTAACAAGTTACACAACTCCACAAACTTCAAGGCACATTTGAATAATTAAGTGGAAAGGAGATGTCTCTTTAGAAGAAATCAAAGAAGCAAAAAGAGAGAGAGAGAAAAAAAGGAAGAAGAAACACCATGTTCAAATATTCCTTATTCCAGGAATGTTTGATTCCTGCCCCCCAAAGAGCTGAGAGCTCATGTATACTACAGCCATATGTGTACAGCAGCCTTCTTCAGGGAGCCAGCAGCTTGTGGATACTGACTTTTCCTAGCTTAAAAAACAAAAAATGGGGGGGCCCGGCGGGATGGCTCAGTGGCCTAAAGCGCCTGCTTGGGAAAGCTTGGGCGGCTTCAGGGACCGCGGTTCGATCCCCAGCACCACATGCTGCACCAGCCCTGCCCTCGGGGTGGGCTGGGCCGGCCATAAAAATGAGTGAATGGGCAAATAAAGGTTCTGAAACAAGAAAAAAATAAATAAATAAAACAAATTAAAAAACAAAAAACAAAAAACAAAAAATGGGGCCGGCCAGATAGCTCAGCAGATTAAAGGACCTGCTTAGGCAGATGCCAAGAGCAGGGTTTGATCCCTGGCCTGCTGTGCCGGCCTGCCTTGTGTTCAGGGCATGCTGAGCTGGCTACAGAGACGGTATGGTGACGTGCACCTGTAATCCCTGCGCTAAATACAAAAAACTCCACAACTAATCAATCAATCAATCAATCAATCAAACAAACAAACAGAAAATGAAGGCATGTATATGTGTTGTAAGGTTGAAACTTCCCTCCTGTGTTTTCTTTGACAGTCCGGCTCCCTATTGGGCCGCTGTTCTGCTAAGCAGCCGTTCCTCCACACGCCTAGCGCCTATTTCTGGTATCTGCTACCATCCGTGCGCATTCCGACACTCAGAAAAGTGCAGGAGAAACACAGCCGCGCACTGCATGATTCGCCCAGTGCTGGGGCATGGATACGACGGTAGCTCCCAGTAAGGGTTTTGCCCATAAAGGTTGTAGCCATCTTTGTGCGAGTGTACGACATTTGCACATGAACTAGCCTGGCGATGCATTTCTCAATGTCCCTGTCATTAAGTGGCACAGGAGTGCACAAAAATATCTAAGTATTGGGGCTGGGGAGATAGCTCCGTGGCACAAGTGCCTGCATGGCAAGTGCAAGGTCATGAGTTCAAACCCCGGTCCTGCAAAAAAAAAAAAAAAAAAAAAAAAAAAATCTAAGTATTTAAACAAATTAAACTCATTCAGCATAGCGTCTCTGCCTTACAATTTTTAAAACTGAGAGAATTGACAGCAACTGAGAAGTTAATGTCGTCGAAAGCCACTAGCCCTCCCGGCCCCCAGGCCCCAAGTTACCCAACAGCATCCCCACTAGCCAAGGGTGCCTTCTGAGCTCCTGAAACGTGGCTGGTATCATTGAAGGTGTGCTGCGACTATAAGCTATAACCTCGACTCTGAAGGGTTAGAACAACAAAGAAAAAGAATGAAAATATGGTGCTACTAATTCTATCTAGTGTATGTTGAAATAATATTTTGTATATATTAAGTTAAGTAAATATTTTATTTATTTATTTATTTATTTATTTACTTATTTATTTGCGGGACCGGGGTTCAAACTCATGACCTTACACTTGTCACACAGGCACTTGTACCACGGAGCTATCTCCCCAGCCCTAATATTTTTATTTTTATTTTTATTGATACTAGGTACATATAGTGATTGGGAATTTGTACCTGTAAGGATATGACTTGTTCCTTTTTCCCCATTTTCCTTCCGTCCCTTCGGGCCCCCTTCCTCTCTTCATTTACAAAAGCTTTGTTTCCATTTTTTTCCTTGTATTCTTTTTTTTTTCTCGTCACCCCTCCTCGCCTTGTTCTCCTCATTTGAACATTTTCTTCCTGTTTCTTAATGGTCATAACACATGTTGTTCCTTATTCACACTTTCACTTTCTCACCCCAGAGCAACAGTGGGATTTCTATACAGTTGTCTCTGATTTATTTCACTTAAGTGTAGGGTTTCAAGATCTATTCATTTAGCTAGAAATGTCTCAAGCTTATCCTGTAGTACTCCATTATGCAAAAAAAAAGCTCATCTTCTTTATCTATTTATTGGTTGATAGACACTTGGGCTGTTTCCAAGATTTAGGTATTGCAAACTGTGTCATGGTAAACGTAGGTATGCATGTATCACTACGGAACGATGCTTTTCATTCTTTTGGGAAGACACCAAGAAGAAGAATAGCTGGGTGGAATGAAAACTCTGGTTTTAGGTTTTTGAGGAATCTCCACCCTGACTTCCACAGGGACAGCACTAGCCTATGCTCCCACTAACAGTGAAGAAAGATTTCTTTTCCCCCACATCCCCACCAGCCTTTGTTATTGGTTGATTTTCTGATAGCAACAACTCTTTCTGGAGTGATATGGAATCTGAGTGTTGTTTTAATTTGCATCTCTTTAATGACAGTATTTTGAATATTTTTTCACGTATTTTTTGCCTCTTCTATTTCTTCATCTGAGAAGTGTCTATTCATTTCAAATGCTCATCTCTGGATTGTGTCTTTACATTTGGCTTCCGACTACATCAGCTTCTCAGTTACTGTCAATTCTTTCAATTTTTTTTTTTTTTTCTTTTTGAGACAGGGTCTCACTATGCAGTTCAGGCTGGCCTTGAGCTCACTTTTGTAGCCCAGGATGGTCTCGAACTCACATCGATCCTCCTGACTCAGCCTCCCGAGTGCTGGGATTACAGGCGTGCACCACCACGCCCGGCTATCAATTCTTTCAATTTTAAAATGTAAAATCTCTAGTTTTTTTGAGTTCTTCATATATTTTACTTATTTATTTATTTTTATGGCCGGCTCAGTCTGCCCTGAGCACAGGGCTGGCGCAGCATGTGGTGCCGGGGATTGACCCGCAGTCCCTGCAGCTGCCTGAAGGCACTTTAGACCACTGAGCCATCCTGCCGGGCCCTAGTTCTTCATATATTTTAATAGTAATTTCTTGTTTGAGGAACAGCTGGCAGAATTTTTCCCACACTCTAAGTTATCTCTTTACTCTGTTGGTGCTTTCTCTTGCTGAGCAAAGCTTTTTAATAAGATGAGATGCCAGTTGTTGGTTCGTTTGATAGTTCCTGCGTGATGGGGGTTTTGGTTGTGAAGACTTTCACATTGTTTTTTTCTTGGTACTGGGACTCTCAGGACCTTATGTTTGCAAGGCAGGCACTTTGTGCCACGGAGCTACATCCCCAGCCTAATTGTTCATGAAGTATTTGTCAACACCTGTGTCTTTATGAGTTCTATCTATTCTCTCTTTCAGCAGATTTAGTATTTCTATTTTAATATTTAGATCTTCGATCCATTTCAACTTTGTTTAGGGCACAGTGAAAGATGTGGGTTTAATTTAATCTTCAACATGTGGAAAACCATTTTTTTTCCGGCACCATTTATTAAAGAGGCTTTGAAGGTGTTCGGTTCCTTTCTCAAAGATAAGGCAGCTGAGTATATATGGAGTTGTTTCAGCATCTTTTAATTTGTTCTCTTGATCCTCGTTCTGTATTTTCTTCTTTCTTTCTTTCTTTGTTTCTGCACCATACTGTTTTTGTCATAGTAGCTCTCTAGTATAATTTCAAGTCAGGGATTATGTTGCACCTCCCCCAACTTTTCCTCTATTGCCCAGAATTCCTTCTGCTATTCTAGTCTCTTTTATTTTCAAATGAATTTCAGCTTTGTTTTCTGTAATTCTGTGAGATATGCTATGGAATTTTGATCAGGATTACATTAAGTCTAAGGCAAATATCACTGAAGTTAATTTAGTTTGGCTCTTTTTAGTGTGGCTACTAAATATTTTAAATTTAACGCTGCTTAAGAAACTTGTTCTGTATATAGATAATGCTGCTCTTGGCAATTCTTTCCTTCAAATGTTTAATTTTGAATATTTGGAGATAGAAGTAAGTAATTTATCTCAATGTATATTCTCAGCCCAGAAAATTCTCCTATCTAAAAGCATAAAAGTCTTAGGAGTGTTATAGCAGAGGCAGGGTAGGGTCATGTTAGTTTTTCTCTACAGAGATAGAAAGTATTTTAGATTTGTGAGGATTAAATAACCTCTACCACAACTATTCAGCTCCATCCACACACTGTGCAAGCAGCCACAGCCACAACCTGAGGGTGTAGCTTTGCTCCAATAAAAATCAGACAGCCATGTAACCAGTCCCTGGAAGTTCCTAAGTTTATACTAAGATTCCATTCAACAAGAAAATTCTACACAAGTGGTAAAATTGTGTTTTTAAACACACTTTTTCTGCTTCCGGTTCTCCACCATGGAGCAGGATCAAGGTGAGGAGAACCCCATGCGGGAACTTCGAATTCACAAGCTGTGCCTTAACATTTGTGTAGGAGAGAGTGGAGACAGACTGACGCGGGCAGCCAAGGTACTGGAGCAGCTCACGGGCCAGACTCCTGTGTTCTCGAAAGCCAGATACACAGTCAGGTCCTTTGGCATTAGGAGAAATGAGAAGATTGCTGTCCACTGCACAGTCTGAGGGGCGAAGGCAGAAGAGACCCTGGAGAAAGGCCTAAAGGTGCGAGAATATGAATTAAGGAAAAATGACTTCTCTGATACTGGAAACTTCGGTTTTGGAATCCAGGGACACATCGATCTGGGCATCAAGTATGACCCAAAGCATTGGTATCTACGGCCTGGACTTCTATGTGTATGATGGGATCATCCTTCCCGGCAAGTAGATTCCCGTTTCTATTCAGAAGGCCAATAAAATATTTTCAGTGAAATGTGAAAAAACAACAACAACACATTTTTTCTTTCTTTCTTCTTCTTCTTCTTTTTTCTTTTTTTCTTTTTTGTAGGACTAGGGTTCGAACTCACAACCTTGCATTTGCTAGGCAGGCACTTGTGCCATGGAGCTATCTCCCCAACCCCTACATTTTCTTTTTTAAAATTTTATTTATTTTATTTTTTCTTGTTTCAGAACTTTTGTTTGTTTATTCATTTTTTATGGCAGGCTCATCCTGCCCTGAGGGCAGGGCTGGTGCAGCATGTCGTGCCGGGGATTGAACCACAGTCCCTGCAGCTGCCTAAGCAGGCGCTTTAGACCACTGAGCCATCCTGCCAGGCCCTATACATTTTCTTATATAGCAATCACTAGAACAATTTGGCCTGAAAAAATTGCTAAGTCTGAAATCATGAAAACTCTGCATTAAAGATTGATTGTAATAAAAAATAATTTTTCATGTTCATGCGCACTACACTTAGTACAGTCCCTACAGAGCATTAATTTGTTATAAGGCTATTTGTCATATAAATATTTCATGTGCATTAGTTTTAAGAAAATACCTCCATGTACCACCTATTGCAAGGTTTACTTTAACATCTGCGTTTTTCCCCATGCACTGAGTTCGTGTCTTCTCAGCCAACAAGAGCGAATATGACAGACGGTGCTGTTGCTACTGTCCAGTGAGCGTTGTCATATGATGAAGCATACACTGGCACCCAATGAGCTCTCTGCTATGTTGGGGGTCTTGTGACAACATTGCTATGCTATGTTGGCTTCTCTTCTTGGGATTCATTTTGTCCTTTGGGTAATAGTTCTGACCCATGAACGACTAACACTGGGCTTGTAGCACAAGGGTGAGCTTTCACTGGCTCTCACCATACCAGTCCGAGCAGTGGCCCCATGGCTAGAAATGCACCATCCCCAGTAAATAATTTATGTGCAATATAGTAATTCAACATATAGACTTTTTGTCAGTTTGTTTAGACAACAGGAACTCTTTGGGCCTGTTTCAATAAATCTTTAAAATACAGTATATGAAATGAGTTTCATTCACTCATTAACACTTAAACATCCTGAAACTTCTCATTTTATAAGATGTGTTCTCTGAAATATTTTTAAAACATTCATTTCCATGACAAACCCTGTAACACAAAAAGGGTCTCTGAGCCAGTTTAACAGCATCATGACAAATTCTAAATCAGCACCATCAAAATTAGAGCACCTACCAGCTCAGCAGCAGTCTCTGTCTTAAACTCTTTGCAAAATTGTTACTTTTCTGTTTAAAAGAGATAGTGAAATTGTGTTCTTTTAAGTTTAGGTTTAAAATTGCAAAGGGAAATGTGAAGCCTGTAAAGAAGACAGTCTGCTTCAGGATGCAGTCTGTATTCCATTATGTGTTAGAGGTGGTTACCAAGGAGACCGCTCAACCTCATCAGTTGCCTTCTAGGATCGAGAATCAAGGGGGCTCTCAGGGCATATTTGTAGAAGTAAAGAAAGAAGGGTGGAAAGAAGGAAGGAGGGAAGGACAGGCTTCCCTTTAGCACACAATATGGGGAAGGTTAATTTTAAGCATCATCAGGGCTAGGCCATAGTACTCAGATACTCAGTCAAATATTGTTCTAGATGATTCTGGGAAGATATTTTTCACATAAAAGCAATATTTACATCAGTAGACACTGAGTAAAAGAGATCATCTTCCATCACATGGTGGGAATCATTGTGTCAGGCGAAGGACCTGACTGTTCAGAAGAGAGAAATTAGCCAGAACTCTGCAGTGTCCTCTCTGTCTGGTCTCCACTCCCCCTACACTGCTCTCTCTGTCTAGTCTGAAGCTATGGCTTCATGGGGACAGGCCTTGCAACCAGTCGGAGGCCAAGAGAATGTGGGTCTAAACTGTCAAAGTTCTGGGTAACATGAGAGACCATGCAGACATGCATACCTGCACCACCACCACCCTATTTGGGGCATCTGTGAAGGTCCTTGCTGAAGGAAAATCCTTCCAGTGGCAAAACATTGAGCAGTGGGCCTTGTTATTTTGGTTGGAAAGATAAATGGTCACATCTACAATTATATGTCAATTTATGGCCTATAGTCATAGTTTTTGGATGAATGGTCAGAGACTCGGAAGAGTTTGGTTGGAAACTTGGTGACAAGAAATTGGGGTGGAGTTATGTGTGGATAGATCTCTCTGAATGGGGAAAAATGTGGATATTTGTGTGTCCAAGGTATTTGCACCACAGTGTGATTTTGGCAGAAGAGGACTTTAATGTTCCATGGATGATGGCCTATTCTGTGGTCCTCTGTAGTCACCTCTGTCATCACCTAGTGGACTCACGAAGTGGCCATTATGCCAGGGAAGAAGAAGATTACATACAGGCTCAGCAGCATGGTATTCCACACATCAACACTGATCTAGCTACAGCTTCTTCTCAGAGCAGAAACTAACACAGAGCATCTGATACAGTGCTATGCTCCAGGGCCACCAACCAACTACCTGATGGAATGTTGCTTGTTCGTATTGGGCAACTTCCACCCTGCAGAGGCAGTGTACTGTGTTCTTATTCAAATAAATATATGCTATGGTTACAGAGTCTCCTTTCTTGCATACCGTCCTTCTGCCAAAACCACTGCCCATGGATTCACAGAGAGCCTCACCCGCCATCATGTTATTCACACAGCATTATTTCTGACCAAAGGAACTCAATTTACAGCAAACGAAATACATCAGTGAGTCCATGCTATGGAAACCATTGGTTTTGCCATGTTTCCTGTCATCCTGAAGTAACTCACTTGAAAGGACCAGAAGAATGGGCTTTTGAGGACTTTGTCGTAGCACCATCTAGGTACCTTGCAGGGCTGGCTAGCTTCTGAAGGGGACGGTATAGGCCTCATTCAATGTTTTATATACGGTGCTGGGTGCTGTTTCTTTCAGCCATAATTCCTGGATTCAGTAACTGAAGGTGGAAATTTGGGACTAGCACTGCTCGTCAGTGTTTCTAGTGATGCGCTAGTCAATTTTTTCCTCTTCCTTTTCCTACATCTTTATGTTCTACTGACCAACTGGTCTTATTTCCGAAGGGAACAATTTCTCCAGGAACAACAATAATTCCATTGAATTGGATGTTAAGAATGTCATCTGATCACTTTGGACTCTTGTCTCTGAGTCAGCAAGAAACCAGTTAAGGTTAGGATCAGTCTACAATATAGATCCACCTTCAGGTGTCTCTTAGCATTGCCATGCCACGTTATTAAAGTTGATTGAAAATAATAACAATCCAATTCAGGTAGGAATAGCTATAAGTCTGATAGTACTGGGACAAAAGTTTAGGTCGCCCCCATCAGGAAACCAGCTATGACAGCTGAAGTCCCTTACTTAAGTCATTGTATATCCAGAAACAGAGTATACTTCACTACCCAAATTCTTGGTATGTTCTTTTGTGGAAAGGGTTAATATGTTCGTAGTTGCATACAAGATATTGTATGTGTGTGCGTGTGTGTGTGTGTGTGTGTGTGTGTGTGTGTGTGTGTGTGTGTATGTACTTGCTCTTGGCTTATTGGCTTTTTTTTCCCCCTGGAGAACCCTACCATAAATATAATATAAAATCATGTTATGGCATGGTTATAAACCCATCCTAAATGTCTGTAAATGATTGTTACTTGAAAGAAAAGCTAGTACAATGCTACACTTGAGGACAAGGAAGCTTCTGCACATGTGGCAGCAGGTAGCCATAGGTACAGTTCTCTTGGCAAGAGGCATCCGAAGCCCTACAGATGGGCCTCTGAGTTTTAATAGAATGAGAGATGGGCCTGATGCTCTCAGCCTTGCGGTGGGTAAGTGTAGCTGTTAATCATGATACATCAGCCTGAGTAGATGAATACCTACCTTGCAGATGAGTAAGGCCCACTTCCGAGTGGTCTGTGGGTAACTGACACAGAGGACAGCAAACTGGAGTGGGAAGATCTACTCCACGTGTGGCGGCACCAACCAAAAGACTTGCAGCCTGGATGGAACAGAAGAGGGAAAGAAGGACATGTGTTCATTTCTAGAGAACTCCATCCTTGCCATTGCTTCTGGGCAGTGGTCTTCAGTTATGTCAGCCTTGCAGCGCAGACCCACACCAGTGACTCCAGGTAGCTCCTGGGCCTTTGACCTTGCAGCGCTGCTGTATCCTTGACCTTTCTTGTTTTTTGGTTTCCATCTTGTTGGACTAAGCAGCTTCTGGATCTCCCAGCTCCAGCATGAAGACCCTCTTATCTTTGATCCCCTAGACCTACCTAATAAATGTCCCTGCAGAACTATACATGCATTTTCTCTTCATTTTGCTGCTAGAGAGAAGCCTAACAGACGCAGTAGGTGAGAACAGAGGAGTCATCCATGCTGCCGTGTCCTTGTTTGTAATTAGTGAATCTTACCAGCTAGACAAGCAGATCCAATCCTAGTGCTTAAGAGCAAAGTGCTACAGGAAAGCTACAGCATTAGCCAGGGGCTTGGGCTAGAAGAATAAAGATTCTAAAGCCTGAAGAAGTTTTCTCCAAAGCTCTAAGAATAAAACAAAGATTTTGCAATGACTGATAAGATATAAGGATGGGTGAGAAATGTAGCTAATGTACTTAGGTATATATTTTCTTTAGTAATTTGCTCTGTGGGGCTATCTTCTTTGCTTTTAATGTTTGCTATCTGTTTTAATAAAGAGATCTCTCCTTTGTAAAAAAATTATAATTAGGTTGTAAAATAAATTAATCTTTGAGCTAATCATACCTTTGGGAGATCTGGTTTTTTTCTTTCTTTTCTTTTTTTTTTTTTTAAAGACTATAAAGCTCTAATGTGAGAATTGTCACTTCTTTGGCAGCCACTACTCTAATCTCATGAAAAGTACTGAGAGGAGCTCACCATTTTTTGCAGGGCCAAGCTTATAAATTCAACTTCTAAGAGAAAGGAATAAGAGAAAAGCAAGCAATATCAAAATTTCCCTATCTGTGTGAACTTCAAATAAGTACCCCGGCTTTCTCTGACACCGCCAAGCATCAAGAATGATTTTTTTAAAAAAAATTTTTAGGGGCCCGGCGGGATGGCTCAGTGGTCTAAAGCGCCTGCTTGGGGAAGCTTGGGCGGCTTCAGGGACCGCTGTTCAATCCCCGGCACCACATGCTGTGCCAGCCCTGCCCTTGGGGGGCGCTGAGCCGGCCATAGAAATGAGTGAATAAACAAATAAAGGTTCTGAAACAAGAAAAAATAATAATAAATAAAATAAATTAAAAAAAAATAAAAATAAAAGAATTTTTAAATTTTTATCATTATTATTTTTTTTGTTCACAACTTTTGTTTCTTTGTTTATTTATTTATTTTTATGGCTGGATCAGCCTGCCCTCAGGGCAGGGCTGCCGCAGCATGTAATGCCAGGGATCAAACTGAGGTCCTTGCAGCCGCCCAAGTTTTCATAGTATTTTCAAAATGTCTAGGGTTCTCCTATTGAATGGCAACTATCACTCAGTATCAGATGCAAAAGTACTCAATGAGGGAATGCAATGAAGAATTTACAGTGACTAAATGAATGTTTAAAATACTACTGATAAAGAACAGCAGCGCGTGTACGTGTGGGTTCCATAATTATCCCAGTCTAGATGTGTGAATGGCGGGTCCTTCATAGACTCAGGGCTCTATGGCCACCAACTTAGACCGGGGCTGTAAAGCCTCTCAATAATTTACTTTCCTTAAAGATTGTGCATCTCAGACCTGCAAGATCCTCTCTGGCCCCCATGACTTACTAGCATCTCCTACCTAACTCCACATTAACTGTGGTCTTATTGCTTTCATTCCCTTCCCTTTCCCTATTCCACTGGTCTCCATGCATCACAGGCAGTGGCATTTTTCTTCAGGTTCTGAGCTGACCAAGCCACTCCTCACTCCAATGTCTCTATGGTGCCTCATCACTGAAAGCTGGCTTCTCAGAGGCCCGGTGGGATGGCTCAGTGGTCTAAAGCGCTTGCTTGGGAAAGCTTGGGCGGCTTCAGGGACCATGGTTCAATCCCCAGAACCACATGCTGCTCCAGCCCTGTCCTCAGGGTGGGCTGAGCCGGCCATAAAAATGAGTGAATAAACAAACAAAGGTTCTGAAACAAGAAAAAAAAAATAAAATAAAATAAAAAATTCTAAAAAAAATAATCTGGTTTCTCAGATTCTGTTATAATCTGATGCATTTCGAGAGTTTGTGAAAATGCACATTGTAGGGCTTGAGTTCCCGAGATGCCCACTGTGTCTGGGTAGGAGCCTACAGCTATACAATTCTATCAAGTTTTCAGGATATGGTGATGGTGCTGGAGTTGGACCAGGGACACCACTTTAAGAACCACTGCCCTAGAGTAGAAAACTCAGACTTATAAGTATAATACAATGGGATTTTCATAATCTGGTCCCTGACATCCTTGGAATTCTATTTTCTGCTTAATTGTGTCACTTCTCTTATCTAATTGTCAAATGCACATTCACGCTTAGTTTAAGAATCATTCTTTCCAGAGTACACTCTAGGCCAAATGAATCAATCCACATTCCCACTGACTTACTATATAAGCCTGAGTTCATCAATTTGACCATCTTGGGAGCTTCCAGGGGACTGGTAGAATACACTAGGAAGTCTGACCAATCCAGAAAACTGGCATGAAAGCAGTTGTTGCTTTTGACCTTACCTGACTGAGTAGTTTTAAAATCTTTGGAACTGGTTTATGGGAAGAGTTTCGAAAGGCATGAAGATGCAGGATAAAGAAAGCTTTAAGAAGAACTTGATGGGTTATTCTGTTCAGAATTTGGAGGGTTAGAATGGTGCTAGGATTGTGAATACCAAAGTTCAGACTCAGGAGGCTCCAGTTTGAGATGAGAACTCTATTGGCAGTTGAATTGGAGGCCATTTGTGCTATACTCTGGTGGAAAAATTTATCTGCATTGTGTTTGTGTCCTGATACTTTGCAGGTGACTGTAGTGGGCAAATTAATCTGGCAAAGAAGATTGAAAGGACCTCCAGGGTTCAGTCTGTGCCATGAATACCTCTGGCTAATTTTAGTCACATTTATAATGAGAACAGAGAACAGAGTAGAAATTTCTGGAAAACTTAAATTCTGATGCAAAAGAAACCATATGTAAAGTTGGAGCCGAACAAAACACAGCTGTTGGGATAAACACCATTAAAAACAAATGGAAGTACTTTGTATGTGGACAAGAATAAAGACACCTTGAAGATATCTCAGAAATCATCAAGATTCCACCCATCACAGGCTCAAGGGTACAAAAGTGTAAACCTTCATTTTGAGAAAAAAGTCCTTGGATCCCCTGCTTAAGAAGCACCTCCTAAGAAATGACTTCCCAGGATTCATTTCACACTGCTCTGACAGTCAGGTACTCAGAGGCCAAGCTCCAAGGAGGCCCGGCTACTGTTCCTACTGACAGAAGAGTTTGATTTTATCCACATGATGTCAGTTTTAGTGGGATGCAGAATGCAAGAGTTGTGGCGCCAGTGAGATTTCCACTCAGATTACAAAATAAGATCTGGAAAGTCAGGCAAGGAGTCCTTGAAAAGGCAAGTGTAAAGTATCGGAAATGAAATAAAAGTGCAGCAGAGTCCCCAGGAAGCTGGAGATTCCAGGAATGTGCTAAAGTTGCACACTGTGCATGAAATCAACCCAAGAGAGAGACAGGTGGGTTGCAGTTGCCTAAGTCTCTCAGAACTCACATTTAATGACTTAGTGCCCTGAATGTCAGACATGAAGCTATAGGACTGCATGCTTGCCCTGGTGGGTTTTGGCCCGTCTTTAGTCCTGTTCTATCCTTTTTCACTTCTCTTTTGAAATGATATTGTTTACCCTGGGCCATTGCATCTAGGATTATGAATTCTTTTTCATTTTTTACAGAGATTTAGAGCAAAGCGGCTGTCTTAAGTCTCAGAGGAGATACTGACTTGGACTTTGGAAAAATGCTGAAACTGTGGAGACTTTGGGTAAGAGATACTACAGTTTTGGTTTTAAGCATGACAGTTGTGTCATGTGAGGCAGAATTTTCAACTGTTATTTGCAAGGAGATGTGCTTAGACCTCAAGTTCACAAGGGGTGTGATGAGACACCCTGTGATTGTGTCACCCTGTTTGCCTTGGAAGCCACCAAAAGCTGCATTCAAGGGGCACAGTTCTGGGTGTGTCTGGATGGATGAAGAAGGTGCAATCTTGAGTGGATTACCTGGTCCCTTGCCTCTTCATCTTGCAGTTGCTTCCTTGTCCTCCTTGCTTCCTGGCCACCATGAGCTAAGAGTTTACCACACATCACACAGCATGCTTGCACCATGATGTGCCTGCCTTGGAGCCAGCCAAACATGCACTGAATCCTCTGGAACCATAAGCCAGATTAACATCGCCCTTATGCTGTGGTGTTGGACATATGTGATATCTATAATCCCAGCACTGGGGAGGCTGAGACAGGAGGATTGCTAGGAGTCCAAACTGCATAGCAAGACCCTGTATCAAAAATAAATAAATAAATTTAAAAAAAAGAAAGTTACACTTGAGTTATTTGTAGGAAAATGGATGCTTAAGTATGGTATGGTCTCTCTGGTATGAAAAGCACAAAATCTAAAGACCAGAACTAAAGATTGACAATGGAAACTAGGAAGATAAATCTTTCTTTCTTTCTTTTTTTTAGTTTATTATTTTTTTTTAATTTTCAATTTTTTTTTGGTTCCAGAACTTTTGTTTGCTTGTTTATTTATTTTTATGGACGACTCAGCCTGCCCTCAGGGCAGGGCTGGAGCAGCATGTGGTGCCAGGGATCAAACCGCGGTCCCTGCAGCTGCCTAAGCTTTCCTAAGCAGGCACTTTACACCACTGAGCCATCCTGCCGGGCCCTAGGAAGATAAATCTCAAATGGGAAGGAAGTCATGAGATGGAGGAAGAGGGGGAAGTGGGGGGAGGAAAAGAGGGTGAGAAACAGGATTAAGGTGTGTCATATGCACACACCAACTCCACACACGGAATGTGAGCATCATGGACTACAAGCAGGTACAGACTAAGGTCATGTATACACATGTGTGTCATGCAAGGGAACAAAAGGGAGACACTTTCACAATGCTCACTAAAATCTAGGACTAACTAGATGAACAGCAGATGTTTTTCTTGATTCTGAGATTCTGTGTTTTTCTGTGAAAATCAGAAGGGCCTTCTGTTTATCCTATTCATGCAACACCAAGTCAAAGGCAGTTTGTAATATTTCTGCTGTCCATCCCACATGTCTTTAACAAACACTGCCAAGAACCTCCCTGTCACACAATAATAGGATGTGGCAACACAAAATGAGAACCTTTTGAATTTTAGGATTCTGCACAGTCAGTGAGGTAAGGAGAAAAAAAAGTGTTGATGAGAAAATCTGGTATGATTGCAAATAGAAAGTGGGTTCTGTGTACTGAGTCTTGTGGTCATCTGTCACGTGGTTGCTTCTGGAGTCATCTCTGTACCACTGAAAAGAGGCCTTTTCTTTCTTTCTTTTCTTTCTTTCTTTCTTTCTTTCTTTCTTTCTTTCTTTCTTTCTTTCTTTCTTTCTTTCTCTCTCTCTTTCTTTCTTTCTTTCCATGACCGGGGTTCAAATTCAAGACCTTGCACTTGCCAGGCAGGCACTTGTGCCATGGAGCTACCACCCCAGCCCCAAGAAGCATTTTCAAATGCCAACAGCATTCTATAAATATGATCATTTTACAACTAACGTCTACGAGGTGCATGGTGGATTAACTAATGGTCACTTTGTAACGCTCAGCTGAACTGAGTTGGCATAGTAGCGGGCGTGGCCAACTCACCTGAGGTTTGTTGCCAACAGCGTAAAGGAGAATCGCAGGAGATGCGCACTCTTGATTTTCCTGGAGAAGCTTGCACGCTGTCTTTCCTAATGTGAAGTCAGCTGTTGTCATCACCAGAGAAGCTCATGATAGGTCTGCGCTGTCACTGAGGATGGTTGCACTTTTTGGGGGAGTGCT
>PVJA010047750.1:0-14508 GCA_004027025.1 Myocastor coypus | reverse complement strand
TATTGTTGGGCTCTGTTTCCTTATCCACTCTGCAAGTCTACTTCTTTTGATTGCAGAATTGAGTCCATTTACATTGATGGTTACAATTGAAATGTGTTGACTTATGGCTGACATGACTCTTATTCCCTAGTGTTTACCAATTTTTCCTCGTAGTTTTAGTTGGTTACTCTATTTGGTGGGATCTTTCTGTTCTCATTTGTTGGATTTGGGTCATTTTGGTCCCTTTCTAAAATATGTGTCAGAATATTATGTAGCACTGGCTGTGATGTCATGAAATTCTTTAGTTGTTCTTTGTTATGGAAATATTTCACTTCTCCCTCATACTTGAAGGAGAGTTTTGCCGGGTACAATAGTCTGGGCTGAAATTTGTTTTCATGGAGGACTTGAAGCACTCTGCTCCATGCTCTTCTTGACTTCATGGTTTGTGAAGAGATATCCACTGTTATTCTGATGGGTTTTCCTCTAAATGTGATCTGCTTCTTTTCTTTAGCAGCTTTTAGTGTATTATTCTTCAGCTGGATTCTGGTATCTTGACTATTATATGTCTTGGCGTGTTTTTAGTTGGGTTGATGTTATTTGGGGTTCTGTAGGTTTCAGTTACCTGAATGTCTGATTGTTTTCTCAAATTTGGGAAGTTTTCTGCTATTACTTCTGCCCATATTCTTTTTATATCATTTGTATTGACTCCTTCTTTCTCATTGATTGCCATGAATCTCACGTTGTTCATCTTTCCAACGTCTTGCAGATGTTGAATTATTTTTTCCTGCATTCTGGTTGTTTTTAAGAGATCCTTTCTTACGCTTTCACTGGCTGCAACTGTGTCTTCAAGGTTCGAAACTCTATCTTCATTTTCGTTCATTCGGCTCTGCCAAATTTTGGTCAAGGTTTTATTTTCTTGTATATCCTTTTGAAACTGTTTCATGCGATCTATGTCTTTTCTATATTGCTCCGTCAGGGAATCCATAATTTTTCTATTCTCCTCTAATTTTTTATGGATGTCTTCTTTAATAGTATTGAAGTCTGTCATTATGGTTATCCTTTCTCTCTCTAATACAGAGATTATTTCAGTTCTGTTCTCCTTTCTAGTTTTGTGTAGTTGTTCCCCTACTTGGGATGCTATTGATTTAGGCATGTCTTTGTCAACTTTAGATATTATTTCTCCTCTGATGTCCTCTATACATTTCTCCAGCCGGTTTTCCACTTGATGTATTTCTTTTTTTACTTCAGATGTTATCTCTGATCTCAGTTGCTCTATAAGTTTCTGTACTTGTGTGTCTGCCTCAGATGCTACCAGTTCAGAGGTTTCATCTGTATAATTCTCATTTTCTTCCATGATAGTGTCTTCTATATTTGGTTTGTGTGGGCACGGGTCCTGAGATTGCCTCCTACTCCTTGTTGTTATCATATTGTATGGAAGCAACCTCTGTACTTTGGTGGTGTTATGCTGTGTCTATGGGCATTTGTTCTGGGGACTCCAAGCTTGTTCCTCTACAGAGGTTCCTGACTCTGTGTTGGAACTCTGGCTGCTAGCTTTTTTGAATCCTGGCGGATGTGGCCTGTAGGTGGAGGTGAAGCTTTGGGATTGAGTAGTCCTGGTAGGCTCATTGACCAGATCGGTTGCCAAACAAGATATTTGATGGGTTCGATGCTTGGGCTGGAGGGGTTCAAAAAAAAAAAAAAAAAAAAAAAAAAAAAAAAAAAAAAAAAAAAAAAAAAAAAAAAACAGGGGTCGCGTGCTCGGCTACCAGCTTGTGCGGTTGGGTCTGGGCTGGAACAGGAAGTTAGTCGCAGGAACGCAGAGTAGGGGCAGAGGTGCGCAGGGAGCTTACCCGCGGCGGGCGCGTGGGCTTGGCTACCAGGAGTGCGCTTGGGTCTCAGTTTTATTTTTTTTTAATTAATTTTTTTTGTCTTTTTGAGACAGGGTCTCATTATGCAGTTCAGGTTGACCTTGAGCTCACCTTTGTAGCCCAGGCTGGCCTCAAACTCGCACTGAACCTCTTGCCTCAGCCTCCCAAGTTCTGGGATTACAGATGTGAGCCACCACGCCCGGCTTTAAATTCATTTTAATGAGAGAAAAAGATAACATAGCAACAAGAAATACTTTCAAAACAGGCTAGCAGGACAGTTGCAATAACTAATATATTTCATATTATTGTCTTAGCGGTATTCAGAGGACATGATGCAGACATGTTATCTCATCTAAATAATATTAGTACAAACCTTTATTCTCAATGAACTAAGAGAAAGTAGCTGTGTATCTATCCTATCTTGTGTGATATTTAAGAATTTTTATGTCTCCTAATGATATGATACTTTTATCATTATATATTTATATTTGCTACCTTAGGCTGACTTGACCTGTCTTTGTACCCTGGGCTGGTCTCAAACTCAGAAATATCCTCTTCCCTGAGCCTCCTGAATGCTGAGATCAGCCTCCAGAATGCTGGGATTATAGGCGTTTATCAAGATTTTTTTTTATTCTTATTTTATCTGCTTTCTTTCTTTCTTTCTTTGTTTCTTTGTTTCTTTCTTTCTTTCTTTCTTTCTTTGTTTCTTTCTTTCTGTCATTCTGAGACAGAATCTTGCTATGTGCAGTTCTGGCTGACCTTGAGCTCACTTTGTACCCCAGGCTGGTCTCAAATTCTCAGCAATCCTCCTGCTTCAGCCTCCCAAGTGCTGCAATGATGGACATATGCTACTGTTCCCAGCTCTTTTTAATTTCGTATAACTTTCTTTTTTTGTTGTTATTTTGTTCTGCTTTTTTAAACTAGATTTGTAGGTTTATATCTGGTAAGTTAAACAGTTAATTTGAAAATAGCATTATGCAATACAGTAACCATTGTTGAATTCCTATTACTTTATTTAAAGTAATTTTCTTTTTCTTCTAATGCATTTTTTTCTTACTACTTTGTAGTCTTTTTCTTTTCTCTTTTTTTTTTTTGTATTTTAAGATGGGTCTACAGGGTGGTCAGGATCTCACTGTTAGATTGGACTGGTAGTGATCTACCTGTTTACAGCCTTCCAAGAGCTGGGATTATAGTCGTGCAACATCATGCCCAGTCTCAATTGCTGTCTCAGCCCGGCACTGCAGGCCTCTGCTTGCAGGCAATTTAATCCATTGTGCTATTTGACTGACCCTATTTCGTATTTTTTGAAAACTAAAAGAAATTAGGAAAAACAATACATAGGAGAAATAAATAAAAGAAATTAGGGGAACTGCTCACGTGCGATCTTCATCCAGCAGTGCAGCGGCTCCCCCTGGGACTTGCCTGTGTGACACCTTCATCCAGCAGTGTGGGGTCTCCCCCTGCCCTTCTCACATAAATTCTTTATCCAGCAGTGCGGCAGCTCCCTTGGGGAACTGCTTCAGTGCTATCTTCATCCACCAGTGTTGTGGCTCCCCGTGGGACAAGATTCCATGACTTCCTTATCCAGTGGCTCGCACGTCATCTTCATCCAGCAGTGCAGTATTTCCACCTTGGACCTGCTTGCGTGGCACCTTCATCCACAATCTTGGCGCCTCCCCCTGGGAACTGCTGAAGGGCCATCTTCACCTAGTAGCGCGGTGTCTTGCCCTGGGACATGCTCGCGCGCCATCTTCATCCAGCAGTGTGGCTCGCATGCAATCTTCATCCATTAGTGCGGCACCTTCCCTTGGACCAGCTCGCGTGCCATTTCCATCCAACAGCACGGTGGCTCCACTTTGGTCCTGCATCTGTGCCATCTTCATCCAGGACAGCGGCGGCTCCATCTCGGACCTGCCCGTTCACCATCTAGAGCCAGAAGCACAGCGGCTCCGCCTCGGACTGCCCGCCCTAAATCTTCATCCAGCAGCGTGGCCCTCTGCCTGGCTCCACCTCAGACTCAGCCCACCATCCCAACCAGATCATGCAGCAGGCTCAACTTGTGTGGATCCCCTGACTCACCAACAGCCAGAGTTCCAATTCCACCCACCTTCCTGAGCCGGCCGCACAACGCCAGGTAAGAACTCTCTGAGCTGGCACCCATCTTCTGATTCAACAACTGCCCATGCCCTGACTCCACCCACTGGCCTCATATTACCACCAACAGTCCCCACACTGCTGACCACTATCCTGGCCCACTAGGTCTCGTGGCAGCCAGCTGCCCCAGCGCAGAGTCTCAGTCAAGCACATTTGGTGGGAAACAAGCTTGGTGGATCCTGACCCAAATTTCCATAGGAATTAACAGCATAAGTCCATCAAAGTGCAGAGATCACTGCTATAAAAAATGACAAAGACAAGGAGCAAGATCCAATCTCAGGTCCTGAGTCCACACAAAACAAATACAGAAGACACTAACACGGAAGAAAACAGAAATCATGCATAGAAAATCTTTGAATCGGTAACATCTGAGTTAGACAGACAAGTGCAGAAACCTATAGAACAACTCAGGTCACAGCTAACATCTGAAGTAAAAAAATAAATGCATGAAGTGGAAAAACAACTGGATAAATGTATAGAGGAAACCAGAGCAGAAATAATATGTGAGGTTAAAAAAGACATTTCTAAATTAATAGCATCCTAAGTAGGGGAACAACTACAGAAAGGTAGAGAGAACAGGACAGAAATAATCTCTGAACTAGAGAGAGAAAGGATGACTATGAGAGACTTCAATACTACTGATGAAGACATTTATAAAGAAATAGAGGAGAGGGGCTGGGGAAATTGCTCAGCAGAATAAGCTCTTGCCTGGCAAATGCAGGGTCCTGAGTTCAATCCCCAGTACCGCAAAAAATAAAGAAAGAAAGAAAGAAAGAAAGAAAATTTAAAAAAAAGAAATAGAGGAGAACAGAAAAATGATAAGTTCCCTGGTTGACCAATATAGGAAAGAAATAGATCGCATCAAACAGTTTCAAAAAGATATACAAGAAAATAAAATTTCACTCACAAGGTAACAACACTGTATTAATGAAAGTGAAGATAGAGTCTCAGATCTTGAAGACACAGTCGCAGCTAGTGAAAAGGTAAGAAAAGATCTCTTAAAAACAACTAGGATGCAGGAAAAAATAATTCAACATCTGCAAGATGATGCAAAAATGAACAATGTGAGATTAATAGGAATTAACGAGAAGGAAGGAGTCGACACAAATGATATAAAAGGAATATGGGCAGAAGTAATAGCAGAAAACTTTCCAAATATGAGAACATAATCAGACATTCAGGTAACTGAAGCATACAGAACTCCAAATAACATCAACCTGAATAAAAACACACCCAGACATATAACAGTCAAAATTTCAGAAGTTCAGCAGAAGCATAGAATACTAAACACTGCCATACAAAAGAAACAGATCACATTTAAAGAAAAACCCACCAGAATAACGGCAGATTTCTCCTCACAAACCATGAACTCAAGAAGTGCATGAAGCAGAGTGCTTTAACTCCTCTATGAAAATAAATTTCAGCCCAGACTGCTATAGCCAGCAAAACTCTCTTTCAAGTATGAGGGAGAAGTGAAATACTTCCATGACAAGGAACAACTAGAGAATTTCATGATGTCAAAACCAACTCCACACAGTGTACTAAAGAATATTTTAGAGAGGGCCCAAAATAACTCAATCGCAAGAAATGAGAATAGGAAGATCCCACCAAATAGGGTACTCAACTAAACACAGGAGAAAAAAGGGTAAAAATTAGTAAGTAAAACTCATGTCTATCATAATTCAATACATTTCAATTATAACTGTCAATGTAAATGGACTCAATTCTCCAATTAAAAGAAATAGACTGACAGAGTGGACAAGGTAGCAAAATCCAACAGTATGCTGTATAAAAGAAACACACTTAACTCACAAAGAAACTCATAGCCTAAAGTTAAAGGATCAAAAACAATACTGCATGCTTTTTATTCACAAATATTTCCTTTTCTATTGATTTTAAGGAAGAGAAATATTCACATTTTCTTTAAATGGGAGAGATAGTTGGATCTCACAGGACAGGAGACAACCAGTGTACTAAAAGAAGAGATACAAAACAGGAAAATGTCTTCACTGCTTCCAAGAGAAGCCTATGGCTAAGGAATACCATGACTCATCCTGGAAGACAACACTGGAAAAGCAAAAAACTCTACAGTAGCCAAGAGGTTTCTCACATAGTCCCAAAAGAAACCCCAAGGGTTTTTAGCTGACCTTGACAAATACATATGGAAGTTAATTTTGATTAACACAGGTTTCAATTTAACTTAGTCTTAAGTACAATGCATAATTTTGTGTATATATATATATACACACACAATGTGCTAAGGTAGATATAAATATGGGCCTCCAAACACTGCATTAGCCCCTGATGGCAGCCTATAGCTATACATGCAACTTAACACTATTTTGACTCAGCAAGGCTCGAAAGCAACAATGGAAGCTATAGAGACAAACAAGTCTTCAAATGAGATAATTCTTCAAAATTGCAGAGCCTTTGATTTCCTATTTACTGGCTGAAATAGGAAAAATTTTCACACTCACAAGTAAAATGTATTGTTCTCAGATAAATTGTTCACATCATGTGAAAGAAAATTTAGATACTGTACAAAATATCAGACTCATAGATAAACTCCATAAAGAGAGCTAGAACCTGCTGGTTAAAATTCCTATTCCAGTATTTTAAACACATTGCTTGGGTTTGAATTCTTCACTCGGTCACTCCAATGTGTCTTTTCATTCTAGTTTTAATATTTTGGCCATATATTTTTAATCATTTGTAGAATCCATTGCTTCTCACCCACAGATTATCAAACTCCAAATGGTCTTACAGATAGAGCCAGTGTAAATGTGATTGACTTGTTTTTAGAGTTCACGAGATTGATCCTCAGGATTCCTTAAATGTCCATTGCTCAACATGAGTTCTATCCTAAGATTAACTGTCTATAAAAGATTTGAGTTTCTATGCCCCTACTGCAACCGATTTCAACAGGTATTAATGATTCTCCGAATCTCTGCTGGGTCTGTAATGATTTCACTGGCTTCGTTCCTTATTCCTTGAATTTGAGTCCTTTCTTTCCTCTTTTAGATGAGGTTAACTAGAGGTTATTAATTTTGTTTAATCTTTCAAAGAACCAGCTTTTTGATTCCTAACTCTATGTATTATTTTCTTCGTCTCGATTTAATTAATTTCTGCTCTAATCTTCTTCATTTTCTGCCATCTTTGGGCTTCAGATTTCATTTGCTCTTCTTTTTCTAGTCGATTTAGGTGCTCCATGAGAGTATTTGTTTCCATTCTGGTTTCTTAACATGGGAGTTCAACGCTATAAGTTTCCCTATAAGTACTGCTTTCATTGCATCCCATAAATCCCAGTAAGTCGTATTTGAATTTTCATTAAATTGTAAATATTGTTTAATTTCTGGTTTATATTCATCTGTAACCCACTGGTTGCTGAGAAGGGTGTTTCTAATTTCAAGGTATTTCTGTGGTTCTTGTGATTTCTTTTGTCTTTTATTTCCAGTTTCATTGCACTGTGGTCAGATAATATGCATGGAATAATTTCTGTTTTCTTGTATATACTTAAGCATAACCTATGCAGTAGTATTTGGTGTGTTTTCAAAAATGTCCCATATACATCTGAAAAAAAATGTGTATTCATAAATGATTGGGTGGAACACAGTGTCTATGTCCACTACTTCCAGTTGTTCCTAGATCTGGTTCAGTTCTGCTACTTCTTTGGTAATTTTTTGTCTGCTTGACCCTTCTTTTTTGGCATAAAGGATATTGAGGTCTTCTCTTAAGACTGTGGTATTGCAGAGTAGATATTTCCTTCCCTTAAGATTTGTCTTATATAACTTGGTGCTCCATGTTGGGTGTGTATATACGTACATATTTATGAGCATTACCTCTTCATCTTGGATTTTTCCCCTAACAAGTATGTAGTGGCCTTCTTCATTTTGTTTCATCAGTCTTGATTTGAAGTCTACACTGCCTGAAAACAGGATTCCTACCCCTGCTTTTCTTTTGAGTTGCTGGGGTATGTAGCATTGTTTTCCATCCTTTCACTTTTAGCCTACGAGTTTCTTTGTGAGTTAACTGTGTTTCTTGTGCACAACATATTCTTGGATTTTGCTTACTTATATAATGGCAAATAGTACTTGCATAAAGATGTTGAGTATATGCGGATATCCAGAAAATTCTCTTATGTATTTTTTCTAGTTGACACTCTAGGAATGCAACTATAATTATAAATTCTTTCATTATAGAATAGTTTTGGTTGTTTTGAATTTAACATAAATATAGCACTCCTAAAATTTTGTCTTTTTGGTTTTTTCATTTGGCTTTGATTTGCACAGCATAGTTAATACAGCCATATTTCTATATCCACAAGAGATTGATTCTAACACTATACTGAGAATACAAAAGTACTTAGAGAATCAAGACTTATATAAAATAATGCAATGCTTGAATACAAACTGTTCTTTCTCGTGTGATGTTTAAGTCACTTATACGTTATTTAATATCAACTAAAGCATATATTGTGGGCAAATTGATGTTATACTCTATTATCTATGCAACCCATGTTTTGTTGAATGCATAGGTTTTTAACCAATAATCATAAAAGTCAATTGTATATTGCTTATGATACACATTAATTTTCTGCACACAGTTTATATCAGTAAATATATCACAGTATGGAAATGTTTACATTGATTCTTTCACTGAATATGTACATTTGTACTGTAACCAGCACCCTCCGAGTGTCACATCTATCAGGGCTTGAGTAGACTGCAGAAACTCTGTGGAGCTTTACACCAAAAAAATTTCTCCATGAAAAAGTAGAAATGGAGAAAAAAAAATCCACTGTAGCACCTTGGAGAAATAATGCTCAGTTTGGTTTTCACCTCTGCAGTCCTGTGCTGAGGAGAACAATTATGTAGAGCTGGTGGTAGTGAGTCCTTTCAGTGTGCAGCAGCAGGTAGCCTAGAGGGAATTTTTTTTTTTTTTTGGTGGGACTGGGATTCAAACTCACGACCTTGCACTTGCCCAGCAGGCACTTGTGCCTCGGAGCCATCTCCCCAGCTCCCTTAGAGGGAAATTATCTTTACACAATATTAACAATGAGAATCTCACAAAAATATCTTAATGACTGGGGCCCAGTTGGAAGATTTTCCATCAAAGTGAAGAACAAAATGAGAATATCTACATTTGCTACTTTTCTTAGAATGCTAGTAAAGGTATTAAACATAATAATTAGACAAGATAAGGAAATAAAAGTCATTCTAACAGGGAATGAAGGAAAAAATTGCTTCAGTATGCTGACAAAACCAAAGTCATGTTGCAGCTAGTGAACAGGAAAGGAAAGATCTCTCAAAAACATGAGGGATCCAGAAAATAGTAATCCAACAGCTGTAAGATGATACAAAGATCACACTAATAGGCATCAGTGAAAACCGAGGAGACAACACAAATGACAGAAAAAAATATTGGCAGAAGTAATAGCAGAAAACTTTTCAAATATGGGGAAACAATCTTACATTCAGATAAGACATACAGAACTCTAAATATCATCAAACAAAATGAATGTACACCCAGACATATAATAAAGATCACAGATATTGAGTATAAGAACAACATAATAAAAGCTTCAACAGAAAAGAAATAGATCATATTTAAAGGAAAACCCATTAAAATAAAAGCATACATCGTAGCACAAAACAAGTCAAGGAAATAAAGTCCTACAAGAAAACAAATCCCGGGGCTGGGGAGATAGCTCCGAGGCACAAGTGCCTGCTGGGCAAGTGCAAGGTCGTGAGTTCGAACCCTGGTCCCATAAAAAAAAAAAAAAGAAAACAAATCCCAATCTAGACTAACATACACTGTTTGAATCAAAGTTATAGAATTTCTGATTCTCTTTGACATTTAAGGAAGAAGTAAAATACTTTCAAGAACAACCTAGGAAATCAATGATGACCAAACGAACCATAAACAGAGTAATAAAAGATATTCTACAAAGGGTTCAAAATGACTACAACTCCAAGAACAACAATAAAAAGAACCACAAAACAGGGCTAACAACTAGAAGCAAAAAGTAGGGAAGTAACAGCAGGAACATAACATGTGAAAAATAACCCAAAACATATCAATTATAACCACAAATGTAAGTGGACTCAATTCACCAATTAAAAGAAATACATTGGCTGAGTTGATAAAGAAAGAAAATCCAACAATATGCAGTATATAAGACATAAATTTAGCCCAGAAATTAATAATTGAAATTCAAATTATGGAAAAAATACATGAGCCAGAAACTCAGAAAAAAGGAGGGTTAGCTATTCAGTATGCAGCCAACCTGAACTTTAGACCAAGAATGATCAAACAAGGAGAAGAAGGTCACTATATACTTGTTACAGAAAAATTTCAAGAAAGACAGATAACAGTAATAAATTTGTATGCACCAAATATGGGAGTGTCCAAGTATTTAAGAGAAGTTTTAAGGGGCATGAAAAATCTGATAATCAGTAACACAATTCTAATAGAGGACCTTAACACTTACCTCAAAAAAGCAATTATAGACAAAAAGTTAGCAAAGTGTTACAAGAACTGAGCCAGTCCTTTTTAAAAAATGGACTTGGAAATTTACAGAGTGTTCCACCCAACAACATCTGAATACACATTCTTTTCTGCTGCACATAGAACATTCTCTAAAATAGACCACATACTGGTTCATAGATCATGTTACGTAAATTTGAAAAAACAGAAAATAACCCATGCATATTTTCTGAACACAGTGCAATGAAAACGGAAGTTAATGATAAAAGAAACCCATATAAAACTATGGAAATTGAATAACACCTTCCTCAGCAACCAATGGGTTACAGATGAAATTAAAGAAAAACTTAAACAATATCTACAATCCAATGAAAATTCAAACACAAATTATTATAATTTTTGAGATGAAATGAAAGCAGCTACCAGAGGAAAATTTATAGCAGTAAACTCACATATTAGGTAAACAGAATGAGAACAAATAAATACCCTAAACATGCACCTTCTAGCTTTTAGAAAAAGTAAACCAAGCCCAAACCCCAAAGACAGGAGGAAATTATAAAGATTAGAGCAGAAATTTATGCAACTGAGATAAAGAAAACAATAGATATAATCAGAGCTGGTTTTTGAAAGATTAGTCCTCGGGTCAGCGAGTTGGCTCAGTGGTCTAAAGCCCCGGCTTAGGAAAGCTTAGTCAGCCACAGGAACCACGGTTCAATCCCGGGTACCACATGCTGTGCCATCCATGCCCCCAGGGCAGGCTGAGCCAGCCATAAAAGAAAAAGAAAGAAAGATTTAAAAATTGATATGCACCTAGCAAACCTCATCAAAAATAGAAAAGTTATATATACAGCTACTTTTTCTTAGTTCAGTGAGAAGAAACATTTATACTAATAGTGTTTAAATAATATATCATGTCTGCATCTTGTCCTTTGAATAACTACTATGAAGACAACAATATACAATGTTTTAATTATTGTAACTGTCCTACTAAACTGTTATGAAACTGTCTCATTGCTATCTTTCTAAATAAAATTAATAAAAATAAGTGAATGCATGAATAAATAAAATGGTCATATGTTCTCTTTAAAAGACAAAAACAAGAAAGGTAAACCTCAAATTCAAAGAATGAGGAATAAAAGAGTAACATTACTACAAATCCTGTTGAACTTTAGAAGATTATCAATATCTAGTTTCACAGTCTTTACTCTTAAGAATGAAATTTGCAAAAGAAATGGACAGATCCTGAGATAGGTGAACATTACCAAAACTCAATCAAGAAGATATAAAATTACGAACAACCCAACATCAGCCAGTGAAATTGAAAATGCAATCAATAGCATACCGACAAAGAAAGGCCCAAATACTGATGGATTTACAGGTGAATTCTACAAGAAATTTATAGAACACTTAATAACAATATTTCCCAAAATCTTCGATGAAATTGAAAAGGAAGCGATAGTCTCATAATCCCTGTAGGCAAGTATTATAATGATAAAGTATAATGGAAAAATAATAAAACAAAAAAGAGAAGTTCACGCCAAACTCCTTTATGAACATAGATGAAAAAATGTTCACTAAAATACTATCAAAAGGAAGGCAGCAAATCATTAGAAAAATTATGCAGCACGACCAGGTAGGATTCACCCCAGGGATACAAGGATAGTTCAATCTATGAAAATCAATGATTGTAACATGCTATTTCAATAGAGCCAAAATCAATAGAGCCACATGATCTTCTCAAGAGATATGAAAAAGTCTTTTGGCAAAGTCCAACATTCACTCATGATCAAACCATACAAAAGATTGGAAGGTATAGCTTATACCTCAGTCTGACAATGGACATCTATGAAAATTCAACAATAACATTATAAATGGAGAAAAACTGAGAGCTGTTACTCCAAAATTAGGCACAAGACAACGTTGTCCACTATCACAACTTCTATTCAATATAATTCTGGAAATATTTGCTAGAGCCATTAGACAGAGAGAAAAATAAACGAAGTAAGAAAAGGTAAGAGAGAAAGCAAGCTATCATTATTCACAGATGATATGATACTCTACATGGAAGACCCAAAATATTTCATCATAAAGCTAGAATTAATAAACAAGCCGGGCGTGGTGGCTCATGCCTGTAATCCCAGCACCCGGGAGGCTGAGGCAGGAGGATTGGTGCAAGTTCGAGACCAGGCTGAGCTACAAAAGTGAACTCAAGGCCAGCCTCAACTGCATACCGAGACCCTGTCTCAAAAAAAAGGCAAAAAATAAAAATAAAAATAAATAAACAAATTCAGCAGCATAGCAGGATTTAAAGTCAACACCCAGAAATAAATAACATTTCTCTACACAGATAACAAAGTCACTGAGAGAGAACTTGCAGAAACAACACACTTCACAGTAGTACCCAAAAAATTAAAATACGTAGGAATTAATATGACAAAGAAAGTAAAACATCTATACAATGACAATTACGATAGTTTGAAAAATAGATCAAAGAGAATTTCAGAAAATGGAAAGACATTCCTTTCTCCTGGTTAGGAAGAAACAACATGGTGAAAAACGCCATATACCCAAAATTGATATACAAATTTAAAGTAATCCCTATCAAAATACTATCAACATATTTTAGACATCAAGAGAAAACATTCCTAAAAGTTATTTGGAACCACAAAAGATGTAGAACAGCAAATGCAATCCTGTGTAACAAAGGCTAGGCAGGGGGCATCACAATCCCTCAATGGAAATTGTACTACTAAGCTATCATGACAAAACCAGCATGCTACTAAGCAGATGCAAGGATCAATGGAACCAATTAGAAGAGGCACATACAACTACAAACATATTCAGCCAAACTATCTTTGGCAAAAGGGCCAAACACATTCACTGGAAGAAAGATAGCCTCTTCAACAAAATGGTGCTGCACATGCCAAAAACTAAAACTAGACCTGAGTCTATCACGAAGCACTAAACTAAAGTCAAACAAACTGGTGATCTAAACGTTAAATTAGAAAAAAAAAATAAACCTACTCGATGAAAAAGTAGGTGGAAATCTTGAAGACATAGGAGTAGGCAGAAATTTCATAAACAAGAACCAAACTGCACAGTAAATAGTTCAATGAATTAAGAACTGGGATATTATCTTATTGAGAAGTTTCTGCGGGTCAAAAAGTTTGCCAGCAGAGCGAAACAACCCACAAATTGGGAAAATGTCTTAAACAACAATAGCTTGGACAAAGGATTTCTATGTGGAACGTATAAAGAACAAAAAATGGGCCCCAAAATTCAAACACCCAATTGAAAAATGGGCATCTGACATGAACCCACAATTCTCAGAGTAAGAAATACAACTGGAAAATAAATACATGAAAAAGCATTCCATGACGGGCTGGGGAGATAGTTCTGTGGCACAAGTGCCTGCCTGGCAACTGCAAGGTCAAGAGTAGTTTGAATCCCGGTCCCTAAAAAAAAAAAAAAAAAAAAAAAAAAAAAAAAAAAAAACAAAAAAAAAAAAAAAAAAAAAAAAAAAAAAAGCATCCCACTGGTTATCAAAAAAATTTAAATTTAAACAACATTGCAACATTGAGATACCATCTCACCCAAGAGAGAATGGCTGTGGTAAATAAGTCAACTATTAACAAATTCTAGAAAGTTTATGAGGAAAAAAGAACCCTTCTCCAGTGTTTGTGGGAATGTGGACTGGTAACTGGTACAACTACTATGGAAATCAGTGTAGAGACTCTTCCAAAAACTAGTACTGCGAATCCCATTCAACCTGGATGTTTCCCTTTTGCTATTTTTCCAACAGAAACGAAAACATAACACAGGGGTATTTGTGCACCTACATTTATAGCAGAACAATTTATAATAGACCAATTTTGGAACCAACCAAAATGCCCCATCACCTGAGGAATGAATACAAAAGCTGGTTTTTTTTTTTTTTTTTTTTTTTTTTTTTTTTTTTTTTTTTTTTTTTTTTTTTTTTTTTTTTTTTTTTTTTTTTTTTTTTTTTTTTTTTTTTTTTTTT
>PVJA010047749.1:0-14499 GCA_004027025.1 Myocastor coypus | reverse complement strand
GTCCCAAGGATCTCTGTGTCCCACAGATCCCATCATACATGCTGCAGGAGGTCTTGGCCCCAGTGAACGAGCCCATTCACATCTTCCAAATAAGCATGGTGGCACTGAAGTGGACAATGTGGCAAGGTTCACTGTGTGGAAAGGAAGGAGTGGAGAGGGCGTAGGACAGAAAAGGAAAAGGAAGCAGAAGGACAAGGAAAGGAAGGGAAGAAAGGGGAGAAAGGAAAGAGAATGAAAGGAAGAGGAGTCATAGTGAACATTAATGTTGAAGAAAACTGCCAGAGTACTCAACCTTAGACACTCTAAGCTCACATTACTCTGAATATGCGGCTGAGATATGACTAAAGATAAAGGGTTTGATGCCTTATAAATCCTGGGGACCATTTCTAACATTTAGAAGTAGAAGCTGGAACCCTCAGACACAGAAAATACCCCTGAGCTAGCTGTGAGGTCAGGAGTCTAAAAGTCAGGGGCTCTTCAATATCAGAAACAATCATCTGCATCAATAGCATGGCCCTGGGACACAGAGGTCAGCAGAGAGGTCAGAACAAAGTCGATGACCACAGTACAGATAGCACAGAGCAAATACTTAAAACCATGTACTCCCTAAGAGGTTACAGTGTAAAATAACAAAAATTTGTAACTGTGACAAAAACAATTTCCCTTAGAATTCATTAAATACAAAATCATAAGACACTACACTTGGAAAGGAATAGTATAATAAAACCATGACTAAATTTTAAATTCTAGGGCCAAAATTTATGTTGCTTATTCTCATTTAATGTAAATGTCTAATATAGTTTCTTTTTTTGTGTGTGGTACCTGGGATTGAACTCAGGATCGTGCGCATACCAGGCAAGTGTTTATTCTCCTGAGCTATCTCCCCAGCCCTATATATTTTTCTTAACTTAGGGTCAAGACACATCTGTGGGTAAATACAGGTATAAGAAAAAAGCAAAACTAACCTGGGGAGATAGTTCAGTGATCTAGGCACCTGCCTGGCAAATTCAAAGATCCAGGTTCAATCCTTGGTGCACATGCTACACCAGCCTCACCACCGGCATGCTGAACTTGCCACTGAGACTGACTATAGTGATGTATCCTGTAATCCCAGTGCTGTGGAGGCTGAGACAGGAGGATTGCTATGAGTCCAAGCTGCATAGTGAGACCCTGTACCAAATATATGAAAGCTTTTCAAAAATTAAAAAAAGAAAAAGCTAAATTCTATTGCTCCTATAAAAGCCAAGCACATGTGTAAAGTTGAAAGGCGTCTCTTTCACTCACTTTAGTAATACTGGAATCAACAACATAAACAAAAGTGTCAACTTGTGGCTATAGAGAAAATTCTTAGAATAAAGAGAAATTGTGTTGGAAATTGGCCATAATCAATTCACAATAATATCATAAGTTTCTGTTAACTTTAGGGGTATAGAAGTCAAATTGCCCTTACAAAAGTTAAGTAAAAGCAGAAGGGACATGTTGCCACCTGTACTAGGGACTAAACTCAGGGCACCTTCATGCTGGGCTGTATCCCCAGCCCCTCTTCTGTTTTCATTTTTTCTTTTGGGGCAGGGTTTTCTTGAGTCATAAGTTGATGAGATTGAGCTCCAACTTGTGGTCATCCTGCCTCAGCCTCTTAGAGTGTTGGGATAACAGATGCGTGCAACCACGCTTGGTTGCAGGGGGACTTTTGTGTAAACTTTTAAGTTTGCCTCGCTTCAGCCTTGGTCAAGGATAAGCCATGACCACCTGGAAGGCCTCTTATGAGCAGCTCTGTCCCTCTAGGATTTAGTTCATTTGCTCTCTTCATGGCAAGAGTGGCTCAAAGAAAAGGTCAGAAAGATGAGCCACATGGCGCAACTCTGGCCCCAGTGGGCGGCTAGTGACCTTCTGGCCTGATCAAAATGAAGACGTGAAGAAGATACTTGAAGGTTCTTATTAGGATTGGGTTGCTCTCAACTTCAAAGACAAAGCAGTGTGTATACTTACACACACCCAGAATCCCTGCACCAACCTTCATACACCATTCTTCCCCCATCCGTAGGTCCTATATCCATGGGTTCTCAGAAACATGGAACAGAAACGTTTGGGAAACAAATGACATCTGAGCTGATCTTATCACCACTTCCAAGCAATGCAACACTGCTGCTGCAGCAGTGGCATTGTAGTAGGTATAAGTAATGGACAGTGCTCTGGGTGTAGGGTGGTTATGTGCAAGTCCTACGCCCCTTTATACTTAACACTTGAGCATCAGCAGAGCTTGGTATACACAGGGGTGGAGAAGCCAATCACCATGGAAATAGAGGAACAACTCACAATCTAATTTAATTTGCTTATTTCTTCACTCTAATTTCTTCACTCTAAAGCATTGTATAAATTTAAATACTTTTAAGTAATATGAATTTTATGTAATCAATACGTGAACTATTTAGAGTGATTTACAAATGTCAATGCTTCTGTTCGTATTTTAACTGGTACATGTTCCAGCTCAGAGGTCTTGGACACAGGCAGTTTTGCCCACAGAAGATCCTTAGCAACCTCGGGACACACGGTTCGTGTGTGGGGCATGGACTAGCATCCAGAGGCCAAGAGCTGAGGATACTGCTGAACTGTGCCATACACAGGACAGTCATCAGAAAGAGTTATCTGGCTTGAAAAGTTCCACGATGTCACAGCAGTTCTTTGGACCAGAAAAGCAAATCATCTCCTGTCACTGATTTTGCTCATAATCCAGTAAATCAATTATTTCCTTGTTTCTAAGTATTTTTACAGGTGATAGATATAGCAAGAAATACTATATTTTATCTACATTTGGATTACTTGAATTAATTATTTAAATGTAAGCTTTGGAGCAGGCCAAAGAGCTCAGCAGATTAAAATGTCTGCTTCGGCAAACACAAGGTACAGGAGTTCAATCCCAGGGCCTGCTGTGCCAGGTACACCCCCGGGGCATGCTGAGACAGGATTGAGACTGGACGTGGTGGTGTCCGCACTTGGAAGGCTGTAAACAGGAGGATCACTGTGAGTCTGAGCTATGTATTGAGCCCCTGTAGACCCTGTAAACTAGGAGCTAAGGGGATAGCTCAGTTGCACAGAATCTGTCTTACAACTGCAAGGTCCTAAGTTTGATTCCTGGTACAAAAAAAAAAAAAATGTAAATAGAAGCTTGAATTCCTTACAGTGACTCTGAATTGTTAGAGAAGAAATGAGGGAATTTCCATGTAAAATCAACTCATAACTATTCATCCTACTGCCTAAATTTTGCTTTGCTTTGTACAATGAAACATTTCTCTTCCTCACATTCTGGACATTATGGTGCATTTTCTTAAATGATTCATAAAAATTATTGGAAGTAATTTTTATAATAAGGTTGGAAATATCATCTAAGTGGTAAGCTGAATGAGTTCTCAGGGCCTCTGCAATAACTGTATAAGAGGTAATAAAAATGTAGGAACATTTTCTTATCCCTCTTACCAGTTAAATTTAAATTATACTGAAGCCAGGCAAGATATTGGAGTTTGTTTATAAAACTTTCTTATGGGGCCGGCCAGGTAGCTCAGCAGACTAGAGCACCTGCTTAGACAAGCATAGGGACCAGAGTCCAATCCCTGGCATGCTGTGGTGTCCCCACCCCAGGAGCACGCTGAGTTGGTGAACAAGATAGCATGGTGGCACGTGGGAGGCTGAAAATAGGAGAATCACTACAGGTCTGATATGCGTAGTGAGACTCTGTAGACCCTGTGCTAAATACATTAAAAACAAACAAACAAACCTCTAGCTACAGATAAGAAAGTTAAGATGTAGAGAAATACCTGAGACCACAGGACCAGTGAGTGGGCTGGCCAGGAATCTCGGAACGACTGATGCAAGGATGAGTTTGGTCACTGTCTCTGCAGGCTCCAAGGAACATTCAGGGACTGTGACCATGGCCTGGAAGCTTCCTGCATGGTGCTGCCAGGCATTTCCTCATTTGTGCCCAATGTTCTCCATGTGAGGCTATGAAATTTATGTTGAATGTAGGATACTGAGAGGGACTAGAGAACATTCTAAAGATGATGCAGTAGTTTCCTTGAACGAGTGATATATTATGCCGTTGGCATAAATACAGACAGTTGAGGACACACAGGATGTGGGGTGGCAGCTTCCTGTAGAAGGTGACGTTGGATCACATTTTGAAGGAGGAGGAAGGGAAATTCTAACAGGAAGTGATCTAGATTATTTCTGGCTCAAGCAGTGGTTTGCACAGCGACCCCAAAATGGAAATGAGCAAGTCAAATTCAGAGTGTTATGAATAGTTATACATTACTCTAGTGGGGAGACCACATTGGGAGAGTGTTCAGACATTTATTTTTTGAAATTTTAAAGCAGAGAAAGGGGAAAAGATTGGAGGTATCTCCTAAATGGTAAGCTGAATGAGTTCTCAGGGCATCTGCAATAACTGTATAAGAAGCAATAAAAATATAGTGAAGGCTGACATTTTTTTACAAAAACTTGCAGTAACAGACACACTGCTATGCATTTCCCTCAATACATTTCTCTCCCACCTTGAGCACACTTATTTTGTCTGGCCACTTTTTGAAGCAGCTCTGGGCATTCCCTTTCACGAGTGCCTTTAGGTGCACTGCCGTGGCTGCCTCAATATCCTGAATCAGTTCTAAGCATGGGTCTTTTGAGGTCATCGCACAGTATCAGAACCTGTGAACAGGAGATGTGGACGTGCTGCTGTTTTCATGAGCCTGCTTTCCCATGGCCGAACACTGGAATGGCATTTATCAAGGTTTTCACCACACCTCATAAAGAAACTCATGACAGGGGTCTTCCAGAACTGCCTTGGGAAGTGACAAAAACAATAGGATAAGTGTGCTCAGAGTGAGGTGGAGTACTTGTGGCAGGCCATGTTTCTTGTACTGTTACAAGGCCAAGCAGTCAGTCTGAGAACACAGGAGCTCCTTGAAGTATGTAAACAAGTTGTTGCAGCTTGTTAATTGATCGCTGGGTAGAAAGGCTGAAATGAATATCAACCTCTCCAGGGTATAAATATTCTACTACTCTTGGGCAATTGCTCTCCTCAGCTTAGGAAAGAGAGAACCTCCACTTGACCCAGCTATTGTCACTTGTCTATCTTTTGCTTATTCTCACTGGGGTTCCTACCCAGGGTACAACCCAAAAGCCCAGAGAGTCCCTACAAATGTTAACAGTATAATCTGATGGCATCATTTGTATCACCACTTTTTTCCTACACAGCACATATGACCCCCTACAGTGATCATCTTTCATTGTTTACTTGGATTTTGTTGGTCTTCGTCATTACTCGGGTGCCTTGGCAGTGCTCAGTTTGAATGGCAGGAGAGTTGTCTAGTCCTGAGAGAGTACCTTAGGTGCGCTGGGTGAGTGGAGCTCTAGAAGCACAAGTGGACTGGCTAAAGCCAGGAAATGGGAAGAATCATAGATCTCTGGACTCAGTTTCTGTGCCCTACACATAATCTACATCTGCCAGCTTCTGCCCAGGGGCTGGCCCTGCAACTGCACTCATGCCCACTACAGATGGGGGACATTGGAGACACTGTGACAGCCTGGATATCTGGGAATTGGAACAACGGTCATCCCCACAACTGCCTGAAGATATGACTCAAAAGTGAAACAGAGTTAATGCCCCTTCTCTAGGGCATGGAATTTCAAGCAGTATGAATTTTTCCTAATTTCAGCAGAAGGAAGTCAGCGATAAACTCTTTTTTCCTCCTGCCCCAATACTCTCCTAAAGTTCATTTGTTCATTCATTCATTCATTCATTCATTCATTCATGTGCCTCTCTGATATTGTACTGTGAGACTGAGTCCCATTTGGGGGAGTAATGCACACTGTTGTATTCGTTCATCTGCCTTCTGCACTCCTCTCCCTACTTCCCCAGTTTGTGACCCCCATTAAAGTGCTAACCCTGGTACTGGTTTCTAGACTTTCTGGCACATTCAAATACTATCCATCCTAGTAAAGCAAAACAAAGCCAAGTACATGCTATGCTGACTTTCAGTCTACTTGACAGAAACCAGCAGGAGATGGGACATGTGTACAGGTTATTACATGATGAGCACAAGCTTAATGTGACCACTTCATCAGCCTCAGAACATCTCTACCAGATGCTATGGCCATTGGTGAGGCTGTGTGCCCATCAATTCTCCACTGATTTCCATTCTGCGTGCCTGGTGAGTGCGCAAAATGTGAAGTGAAGAAACTGGTGAGCCAGGGGCACACAGAAAAGAAGCAGTGGGGAAATTGGAGGAGACTAATCTCGGATCAAGTACTCTCCACCCGCACCACCTCAGGAAATCCTGCCACAAATGCAGCACAGCAGCCTTTGGAAGCCTGAGCAGCATAAGCAGTTAAAGGTGTTTTCTGATGAGTGGAGCTTTGCATCTTTGGCAGGTAACTGCCGTCCAGCTTTGGGAACAAGAACACCTGGAAGTCAGTCCAGCCCTTAAACTGCTCCAAATTCCCCATATCGGGTTCATTATGAGCAGCCACCTGCATCTCTGCTCATCAAACACTGCTGGTTTCTGCTTCTGATCTGCTGCAATTCACTGAAGAGTCATTTCTAATTACAAAAGTAAAATAAATAATTCATGGAGAATTCCCAGCCCTTCAGCTGAGAGCCAGCATGAACCCAGTCTACACTGATGATCACAGACTTGCAAATTGCTTCACCACTTCTGCTAAGTAATTACTTAATCCAAGTAGTAAAACTCGAGTAATGTGGACTAACGAGTGGTATGGTTCAGTTTTACTGAAAATTGTAAATTATAAAAATAGCTTAAAGAAACGCTTGTGGAAGAGGATGCTCTGTATCTGCCAAAGTCTGTTTTCCTTTTCTCTTGGGCACACAGTAAAATGTATACAGAAGGAGGATTGGTGTGGAAGAAACCTTCTTTATAAATTCCTTCATGATCCTCCCTTTTGTATCTGCTATGTTATAGAAAGGGAGCTCTGCATGGAGCCAGCACAGAGAAACAGGAAAAGCCCTGGGTCCCTGAACAAGTGTCTAACAATGACAGTTCTTGAACTTACACCCCATCTCCCACGATGGAGTCTGACCTAAGCAATAAATATATACATATATATATATATATATATATATATATATATATATATATATTTACATTGAGAGACTGAATTTAGAAGAATCATTGGTTAAAATAGTGAACCTATTTACCCCAACAAGCATGGTCTGTTTTTAGATTCATAATTCAAACCAAGTTCATGACATCAACTAATCATTTGTTTAACAAAGATTTTTTCATGTCACTTGTTAATCTCTTCAAAGGATGCTCAAGGAGTGTTTTATTGAGCAAAGACCAAACGAAATGGTGAAAATTCACTTTTCAACACTGTTACATGTGGTTTGAGGATGCTTTGGTTTCTTAGGTATCTTGAGCATTTAGGAAGCAGTTTGGCTTAGGATACTCATTAGTAATACCAAACTTTCAGCCTGGTCTCTATTTAAACAATCACAATTGTGTCTTAAGTTTGATATCTTAGCATCTTCTGCCTTTTAACAACTCATCTACTATAAGCTTGCTGAATTTAAGAAATGTGATCCAGGAACCATTACGTTCCAGCCCATCCTGTAGTTTTTGACTCTAAACCTAAACTCAGAGGCATCTTTCAAATGTTTGTAATAAAAAGAGTTACGTTCAAATGGGAAATTATAGAGACAGGCATATAATGCCATCTGCACACTGAACAGAACTGCATATTCTTGAGTCATCCAAACTAAGAATTCAAATACATTGACAAAGATTATGACTTTTAACTTCAGTAGTAATCAGAAAAGGTGAAAAAATTTAAATAAAGTCTTATAACTTTCAAGCCAATTATGAAGAGTCACTACAAAGTCCTTATGCATCACATTGAATCTGAAAGCTTTGTAACTCTACCAATAGTCAACATCAGGGTCATCTCTTATAATTTCTAATCATTAACCAGAAAAGAGAAAACCAGAAGAGTATGGAGAAGTAAAATTAATTTATACATAAAATATCATGAAGATTTCCAAAGGGAATGATGGACATCTTGCAGCTCACTTTAAAAGAGATCAAGAAGTGTGAACATGTGAGAAAAATTGTAATTCATGATAAGCCACTGTTGGCCCATAATATTAATGTCTTTCTAAGTAACTATAATATGACTATTGCATCAATAGTTTCTAGGGTTGGTAAGATAGTTCAGTGGACTAAGTGCCTGCTTAGGCAAGCACATAGACTAGGATTTGATGTCTGGTATCAATATCAGGCTGAGCCTGCCCCTGGCACACTGAGCCAGCCACTAAGCTCAAGCATGGTGGTACACACCTGTAATCCCAGTGCTGGGGAGGCTGAAGCAGGAGGATCACTATGAGTGTGAGCTGCATAGTGAGACCCCATATGAAATACAAAAGAAAGAAAGTTTCTAGATAGAAGAAACTTTATATATAACCAGGAGTTTGACACAAATAGTTTTTCACCATATGAATTTTAGCATAAAAATAATTCTAAGACCTTCCTTAAAAAGTGATGGCTTTTAGTTTAGATTTCAATTTCTAGTTGTTTTTTAAAAATGCTCACAATTAGAATTTCTTAAGAGATGTACTTATAGTCATCAAATTCCCAGTCAGCACAGTACCAGGCAGGATGAGTTGTCTACAGGTGTGAATGTGTGTGTGTGTGTATGTGTGCATGTGTGCAAGACACAATCTACAACAGGAACTAAAGGTACTTAGTGGCAAATTCCAGATTCCTCACCAAAGAGCAAATACGTTTTGTGCGGCATGTCCCTTAGACCAACTGTCCACATCCCCTTTCCTTACATCACTATTGCTGCTCTAAAGCCTTAAAACTTTCCTTTCAAATACAGCTGGGACTCACTAGCACCTTTCTGCCAGTCCAACTATCATTCTGTCACTTTTCATTCTTTCCCTTTATGTCCTGAACCAACTGTCATTTTCCTACTTTTATTTTGGCTGGAAATTCAACAGAATCAGCTTTCCAACAAATCTGGTGCATATAGTTTCAACCTTTCCCATTGTTTTTGGCTCACAAATACAAACAAAGCATTCCCTATCAGGACCGAGACTCTGCTGTTTACATGCTTCTGCATTTGGAGCTGGAACACATGCTATTTCTTTCCAAGGCCCACACCATCAAAATATTTGTGAACTGGGCCCTGCACTTCACTGATCTGCGTGCCAGTTACAGGGAAAGAGCCTCGCAATGCTCAGACTTTCCTGCATTGTGAGAACTTACCATACTAAGTGCTATGTTTTGTCATTGATTTTTCTCTCTGGAGGGTAATGTCAAATAATGGCTTCAGTCATATAAATCAAATAGATGAATTATACTTTGTGACTTGTGACTTTCTCAAAAAGTGTACATTCCTGTTTGTACTACGGAGATGAGACATCTCTAAGATAGTTTTTATTGTCCCATTGTATCAGTGGGGACTGCTTGTGAGGCTCCGTTGGTACTGAAGTCCGCTAAAGCTCAAATCCCTCATCTAAAATGATACAGTAATAACATATACTAAATGCTTATCCTACCACATGCTTGAAATCATCTCAGTGTTACTTATAATACCGAATGCAATGTAAATCCTACACAAATAGTTATTATTCCATATTGTTTAGAAAGTGACCCATAAAAGCCCATACATATTCAAGACAGATGTAATTTTTTTCAAATATTTTCAGTCCACAATTGTAGACTCCAATGGTCTAGAACTCATGAATATAAAGGCACAATTGTATTTACAAGAAGTGAGAAAATATCCTGTAAATAATGATTCTCTAAAATAGAATGTTAACAACAATGAAATGTCTAGGATAAGAACATGTCTAGGATCAGATTTTTAAGTAATTTTAAAAACAAATGTGTTCTTGAATGTTATAAGTGGAAGAAAAGTGGAACACTTTACACTATTAGACAGCATTGTGTAAGGGGAGGGGAGTAATCCCTGTAGGAATTTGTGTAACATCTTAAGTAGGTTTAAATAATCCTTGAAATTGAACCAGAAAAAACTCATCTTTCCCTCTCTAGAGTCCCATTTGGGATAATGTGTGTGCAAATATAAGGCTGCAAAGTGAGGCGAGGGACACATCAACAGCTAAGCCAAGTTTTTTCTGAGTTATGCCCCATAACTCCTTTGTATTTTCAGTTACCAATTCCACTACACAGACAAAATGACACAGCATCTTTCCTCTATGACTTGAGTTGATGAAGAACAAATGTGAGAACATTCAAGAAAGATAAACACTTCCTGTGTTAGGTACTGTTCTTAAAATGCATTGTAACATTTTTTTTCTCATTTTCAGAAATTTCACTATAATTGTAATTGTAATGGAACAATAACACTCTGCCCTTTATTCTTTGAAAGTTGCTTTCCCTGCTTTCTTTCCTCTTAATACTAACCTACTTTGCTTTCGAGCCATTTTCCATATAGATTAGCATAGGGTGGAACACCATGGAAGACTCAGGATACACCCACCCCATGGACTAGATAGACACCACCCCTCCCAGTCTACTAGAAAAAACCATCATTGATCCAGTAAAAGGGAGAGAAAAGTAACAGAGACTAAGGTGCAAAGGACAGAAGATAATTCATAGTAATACCGCAATGGAGATAACTGCAGAAAGATGGAAAGCAAGTTGACTAATGATATCCTAGATTTAGAGAGGTAAGTTAGTAAAACGTGCTCATCATGACATCCACTCACAAATATTCTTTACTCAGGGAGGGTGGGTAAAGAAGGCAGAGCTAATGTTAAGTACTTGAGTTTTAAGGTTGGCATTTCAGAGGATCCCAAGAGAGGATGATGAACTAAGATTTGCAGATCCAACTGCCCTATAATTGCTCATCTATTCTTCTGGAGGGGCCCTAATTTCCCATTTGATGAGAAACCAAATGGGCTGTGGCAGTCGTTTGGCTCAGAATGCTTCTCAGGATCCGTGAAATTTCCGCGACAACCCTTTGAACTCTTCTTCCACTGTGACTCATTGTGCTTGCTTTCTATCCTGGGTTTAGAGTGAGGAAGATCTTAGTGAGTTTATTGCAACAATCCCTGTCATGTCATGGGGTGAAGAAATATAAGCAAATAAATACAAGAGATCAAAAGCAAGTATTCACAAGAGACTGGGAATGTTTGCTAGTTCACTTTGGAAATGTGGCATGCTTCTCTAGAAATTATACTTCTTCCTTTGACAAGTTGGAAAAGATAATTATGTTATGCCAACTAATTTTATGGCATGCAGCCTACCCACAACCATACACATAAACAATACCCAGGACACTCAATCATAAAGCATTTGCAAGTTTATATTATTTATGATATAGTCTTTGCTAAGCTTAAAATAAACTTATGAAGTTCCAGGTCCTGTTGACATATATGACTCTCAGGAGCTGCTATAGATCACATTAAAGTTTCCTTGCAGGAGATGCTAGTGCCGTGTTGTGCCAAAAGTTTCAACATGGAACAAGACAAAACAAAACCACGCTGTGACTCATACCGTTCCAAATTTTGACTCAAAATATCACAAGCTTTTAAAGCCTAAGATTTACCCTAGAGAAAAATGAAATATTTTTAAACTAAATTTCTTAAGGACTCTCTGTTGTACTGATCTGCGCTTTTTGGAAGGTCCGCGTCTGCATCACCGTCCTCACACCTCTCCAGCCGGCCTTTCCTGGGCATCTCCACCTGCACCCCTGCACCATGGTTTGTATCTTTGGGCTACTCTGGGACTGCTATCTGTGCCACACTAAGCTTAAAATTACCTGTCCAAACCTGATGATGTCATCCTCCTGTCTTAAGTCTTCTGCGAATCTGCCACCTCTTTCCGGGACACATTCCCATTCTCTAGATAGGTATAATGGACCTTCCACACAGTCATCCCAATCTGCCTCTGCAGGTTCAGCTCTGCTCTGAGCACTGGCCCAGCGAGTCTTGTCACACGTCACACCTCCCTTCTGCCTAGGCACACGCCTGCCTTCAGGTGCCCTGCCCCTTTTACCATTTACTTGGCTTCAAATCTTCTCTTCTGCCCTGGCAACCTTCCTGGTCCAGTCTTTTCTAATTTAGCCAGGAACGGTTAGCAGTGTTGTCAGAGCAATTTGTTCACCACTGCACAACACTAACTTGTGTGTCAGATGCTATTACTCACATGTCACTGTAGGATTCACATTTGTCTCTGCTCACTTTTACCTTACTTGCTGCAGCCTACATAACCTAGGAAGACAAATAATATGTCTTGGTTTTCTCGTTCACGTGCATATATCTGTATATATCAGCCACTTTCGGTTATTTTTCTCTGATCACTGAGACAAAATAACCAATACCCCCAATTAAGGAAGGAAAGATTTATTTAGCTCCCACTTTGTGGAGCTTTCAGTCCATATCTGGCTCACTACAAGGCAGAGTGGTACATGGGAGAGGGCAAGAGTTCATGGTTGAGGAAAATAGCAAAAACAGCAAGAGCAAAAGACAGTAGTGGTGGCAGAGAGCAAGCGTCTTTCCCTACCTTATGCTGAATTCAGGCTATCTGCCCCAGGGCCAGTATAATCCTCATACCCGTAATCCTAGCGGTGGATCATGAATTAATCACAAATTCTAGAAGCCTGCCCCAGGACTACCTGAGCTACTTGTGGGACATCTAGACACAAACCATAACAGCCACCTCATGCTTCATATACATGCTCAATGAAAACTGAATGGATACATTTCGAAGTGCATACTCAGATTAAATTGAACTATTTTAGTTAAAGTGATCAGATTCTGTCACACTTTACAGACTTTAGACTTAAAATAATCAAAATGAATCTACATAAACATAGAAAGAAATTCATTAATGTATAATTAATTTCCATAAAAATATGATGAAATAATAAAACAGAGTCTGGGGACATAGTTCAGTGGCATAAGTATATGCCTGACAAGTTTTATCCCTGGTACCAAAAGAAAGAAAGAAAATAAAATGTATCCCCTTTCCAACCAATTTGTATGGATTTATATTAAAGTTTATTTATTGAATGGCTACAAAAAAGCTTTTCCTCCAAAAGGGAGATGAACAAAGCACATCGTATATAATAGATGAATATGTCAGAATATGCCACCATACTAATAGTGTAAGGTGGTAAATATATATATTAAAAGATGTGGCATTACTAGCCAAGAAAACCGCAAGGGCACAGCCCATGAACATTATTGAATCAATACTCTATTTGCCATAGGAACAGTAAAAGTGAAGAAGAAATTAAACAGTATTCTGTGACTATACATATTCTTTTCTGATAATATATTTACTCAGAAGAGACAATTCATGGATGGTAATGGTGAAAATTGTAGATAAAGTTTTACTTACATGCTTCAAAGTCTGCTGAAATAAGAAACCCATATACCAAGTCCTTCTAAAAACATCTATGAGTAGTGGCTTTCATAGACTTTGATTTAGTTCAAGTAGAGCACTGAATTTATTCCCATATACCTGGGTCATGAAATCCACAAGAATTTTTAAGGGTTTGAACCTTATTAAGGGCTTGAACAAGTGAGAGCCTCTGCTAACTGTGCATGCCTAAATCATGTTAGGATTTTAAAAATTTCACCTTCTGAGTAGCAGAGGAGAACTCGTTTCTACAGAACCTTCCTGGCACAGCCTTCTATTCATGGAGGGCTGGAGATCACAGAATGGAGAGAAAGGAAGGGAAGCACTGAATTCACTTTTTTTTAGGTATCAGTACCTGAGTGTAGTGCATGTTTACATCCCCCGTGTGGAGCTGGGTGCATGTGCGAACACATCTTAACTCTTCTTTCATCTCCATTCCCTTTCCTCTGTCCCCCTCCATCTGTCTAACTCACATTTTTTGTTTGTACTTTTGTACTAGGTAAGAGCCTGAGATCATTAAAATACCCTCGTGTATTTATTTCCTTATTGTACACAATCCCAGGCTGAAACACTCTAGCATGTGACACAAAGTTTAAGCCATGAATAAGAACTCATCCTTTGCTGACCCTGTCGCCCTGTGCACCTTGTGATGACTCACTGACCCTTGTTATTCTCTGTGACTACTGTCCATGGTGTTGTTTTCATGGACACTGCAGGCTGCTCTTGAGTTCTGGCATCTTCTACACATACATGCACTTTCCACTGGAAGTGGCTCTGTGAGGAAAATGCCTGCTTATCTTATTCCAGGATTGGCCCCTGGCATCCTGTTCCATGCCCAGCTGCCACCACTGATTGAATGAGTGGGTCTGAGCCTGACCATTGCAACCACAAATCACCACAAACCATGAAAGTTCATGAGAGCAGAACTAGATGTCAACATTGCTTTCCTGACCCACCCTCATCTCTTGTCTTGTTTAGTTGATTTATAAAAGCTGAGTATGAGGTGTCCCAAATTTCCTGGTCAAGGAGATTATGGAACCTCAGAGGAAGGGGATGAATGAACTGTGGTGCGTCTAAGGAGAGTCACCCAGAGAAAAACATT
>PVJA010047748.1:0-14516 GCA_004027025.1 Myocastor coypus | reverse complement strand
AGATTATAAAACCAAAAATCTATTCATTTTATATGTGAAAAGAATAAAATTATTATATAAAATTAATCACATATGTGAGACAGAAAAGATTTTAGAACAGAGATTTATTGATTACAATTAACTGAGAAACACGGATGTCATATCCCCTGACACAGAAGACATTTCCATTATTAATAAACATGAAAAGTTCAATTCGGTTGTAATGAAAGGTATGGGACCATCAGAAGAGGTCACATTCTGCACAGGGGCAGTTTTCATTATTTAGGATGGTCATGTTCCAGAGTCCCTGGGATGACTGAGTCAGATGCCCCTGGACCAATGCTTCTAAAGGAATTATAGGATACAGTTCTTGAAGACTTTGCTAACATTGTACCAAATGATTAGTACATATATCTATTGAACTGTCTGCAGGGTCTCTTCGTAATAAATCATTCACTAAGGAAGGTTTAATATTTTTCTAACTCTGAGTTACGTGACCACAAAGCTCCTTACTTTTCAGCCTCACAACAAATCTGTTCATTATTCTTTATTTATTGTTGGTGATCTGAGGAGGCCCCCAGTTTGCTGCTTTTTCACCTTATCTGCAGCGTCCTCATGGACTATAGATGTTATGTTAGCACTTTCCAAGGAACTTCACACACAGATTAGGACATTTTCTTTTGCTGGATGGACTGCACTGTTGATTGAATGACCTTGAATTGATAGCATCATAATTTGTCTCTGAATGAAGCTCTTTGGCAGAAGACACATAATAATTTCTTACCCACAGGAGCACTAGGCTGCACTTCGATGTTGCACTTTGCTTTAAACAACAAAACTGTCCACAAAATCACACACATACAAAATACACACAGTGTTACACCAAATTGAGCACCAGAAAATTACAAATTTTTAGTGTGAGGGAAGTAACAGGAAAGCAGAGCTCTCCCTTGTTTTACCTCGGCTGGAAAAATACAACTTACTCTGTCCATGACCATGAAAGACTGGAAAAGTGCCTTGCATATATTGATTTTGAGGTTAAAACTACATCCTGAGGAGTTAGCCAATGTATGAATAGTAAGGGCCGACTGTATGTTTATAATGCTTTCAAAGTTGATAACTACACTCAGAAAGCCTAGGGGAGCCACACTGCTGAAGTATGCTTTGGGTTATATAATTTTAAGAGACCAACCAGGAAATATAAGTCAGAAATCTTAAAATTGATCATATGCTGTGGTAGTGAAATTGACCTGTGAATTTGACTGGCTTGTGATCTACTCACAGATAAACACCATTCTGATTATCATTTCAGTGAGGATGTTACTGGAGGTGGGTGACATTTAAATTAGTAGACTGTGTAGACTGCCATGCCCAGTGGAAATAGGCCTTGTCTAATCAGTCAAATTCCTTAAAGGAACAAAAAGCTACCCCTGCCCCCTTAGAAAAGTCCTTTGCCTTGTTAACTTTGAAAATAGGATGTCAGCGTCTTCCTGCCTTTGGAATTGAACTGAATTTACTCTTCTTGGGCCTTGAATGTGCCAGTCTTCAGACTAAAACCACACTGGATGACCTGGTCCTCTGGGGATTTGCACTCACATCAAAGGCTGTCTTCAATTTCTAGCTTGTTGACTTTGCAGAGCTTGACACTTGTCAGCATCCATACTCATAGAAGCCAGTTAATTCTAATGAATCTTTTCCCACATATATTGCAGGTACATGCATATCAATGCAATAAGACTACATGCACAAAGTATGTGACTATGTCATATCTATATCACACGCATATACTCACATCATGTATATTTATAAAATGGTATGTATGTATTCTACTTGTTCTGTTTTGCAAGAATACTGACTAGTCCACATGCTTTGGCTCTGAAGTTGTACCTCTAGGAACATACTTTGGAAAATTACTAAAACTGACAGATGACAGATAGACTGATCAATGACTTAATAAGGGAATTATTGAAATATTATTTATGACAGCAACAAATGGGGAGAATAGAAGCATGTACAACAGTGTTTTATACATAACATTATGGTATTATATCAAAAGCCATGATATAGATATATTTATTTAAGTAGATATATTTACTTAAGTAGAAAGTGTCTTATAAAATATTAACTAAAGTTATTAGGATTTGTACATGTTTGAATCATAGTTTAAAAACATAAACGGATTTGTGCATAGAAAGAAATATTTTTTAAAAAAATTAAAGACTACAAAATAGTAAAAAATGATAAAAAGCATTAGAAATTTCACTAAAGAAAGTAATAGACATTCAACAATGCTTTCAAAATTGCATGATGTCACCTTCAAAATAGTTTTTTAGGTTACCAGATATAAATGTGTAAAATTGGGTTAAAAAATCCAGACCAAAACAACAACAAAAGAGTGGTAAGAGCGAAGTTTCTAAGGCCTGTACTCCCATCACGATGGAAGCCAGGGGCACAGGCATAGCAATTTTGAGCCTGGTCAGGCAACTTAACATTTTAATAAGCCCTACCCAAAAAAGCAAACAAAGGTGAGGGCTGATAGTGCGTCTCAGTGTGAGGGCCTGGGGTTCGTTCCTAGTACCTAAAGAGAAGCTTCCACAATGAATGTATGTTACCGTTTGTATATCATGGTGAAAAAGGTAAAGGCTTCACGACATGGTGGAAAGAACTCTGGATTTGGTGTCACGTGACAAAGGTTCACTATCTTTGTGTGGTGGATCAACCATTCTGGTCTCTTTTTTGGTACCCAGATTACTGTGCAACTGAACTCGGAACTCTCCGAGTCCCAAGTCAGTCTTCCTTGAGCTCATATTTCCTTGAAGTCCTTGGTGATGTTTCTTTTTTCTTTTTTTCCTTTTCTTTTTTTTTTTTTTATGGCTGGCTCAGCCTACCCTGGGGTGGGGTTGGCACATAATATAGTGCTGGGGATCGAACCTCGGTCCCTGCGGTGCCTAAGTTTTCCTAAGCAGGCACGTTAGACTGCTGAGCCATCTCACCAGCCACCCCCTCCTTTTTTTTTTTTTTTTGGTGATGATTCTAAGTTCCCACATGATCCCAGTTCAGGAATTTAAAGAAGCACAGCATATTGACTGTAGGGTTTATTCCAGGGCATAGTGTGATCTTCATTTAGTTCAATCCCAGTTTATGCTGCTCTACTGGTGGCACACAGAGCATACATGGCTTTGCAGTGCCTCCTGTGCAGTCCAAATTTCCTAGCAAGAGAAGGAATGGTAAGCAATGAAAGGAGCGTAGAAGTCAGCATCTAAATTCACATACCAAATCTAATTTTTCAGCATATTTTTTCACTAATAAAACAAACAAAAGCTGCTCTAACTGGCAAAACTCTTTTAAGCTCTATATTCATTAGCATAGGTAACATGCATGATGGAGAGCAGTCATGCCAAAAACATACAAGTAGTTGGATCCCCTCCTCTATCCTTTCACAGGTGACATATTCTAAAGTCAAGGTGATTCCAAATATAATAGTGAAAGGAGTTGAATTTTCCTCACAACTGTGCTCAAAATCAGAGGTAGTAATGTTCTACCTAGTGAATACTTTAGACAGTTTATAAATTATAACTTACAAAGAATGTGTTGTCACAGCAAGAAGAAGGGGCAAGTTAAGCAATAAGAAACAGGAAACAAGGATTTAATACTGGAATCTAATTTAGAGCACAATTAAGGTGATATAGGGGCCTAATATTTCATTTGTCTAATAATATAATTCTAGACTTGTTAATGATTATACGCAGAATCGTTTCCTGTCTCTTCTAACAGATAATAACTCTGACACTATGCCCTTTCACAAAATGCCAAAGGACCAACTCACTGTGCTCCAAGAGAAAAACAAATGACACTTTGTCAGACCTACATGATTCCTGGATTCTTACACTGCTGTAGTGGCATAGTCAGATTTTTTTTTTTTTGTTGTTCAAAAATTCTTATAACATCTCTGGATAAAAGTATATTGCTTTATCATGAAAAACCAATTACATTCTATAGAAAGGAACATACACTGACCCAGTTTAATACATATCTGGGAACAAAGTATAAAATCTCTTCAGAACCTATGTGTTTGGGTTTATTTATGCAGAGAGACACAACTGGTCACCCAGAAATAATGCCCTGTTTTCTGTTCTCTGATCCTGCTTTGTCTTTATCATCCACATATTCTCGAAAACTGTAAATCTCCAATTAAATGCCAAGTCATATTAAGGTAATATAGAACATGGATACGTGGCAGAGGACTGTGAGGTTTTTATTTATGAAGGAAGCATATACTGGTATGTTCTTTGAATTATTTCGTGAATTAATTATAAGCTCAAGATGATCGATGGATCATACAATATTCCACTGAATACAGTCAGGAGTTAAATTTTACCCCGTTTTGTACTAAGAAGAAAGGAATACTCAAGCAGACCACAAATAGGAAGTGAAGGCAGTGCCCAGCATAACTCCAAGGCGTGAGAAGTGCAATGCTCCATGAGGCCTTGCATGCCATCAGGAAATAATAATATATATTTTTAACTTATGTATATTTTTCAAGAGACTATTAATTTACTAAGACATACGTACTTATTAAGTTTTTTTAACCTGTCTACTTATTATAATAAATTGTCAGATGTTTATTTTGGCCCAAGGATTCTGTAGAAAAAATCCCACTGAAAGTCTGAAGGCCTCATGGAGGGAGGAATAAGAGCAGGCAGTCTACCTTTCAATACAGCTCAGATGAATATTTTGTCTTTTCAGGCATAGCTACGCATCAACTATTTGAGGGGGCTGGTGGGGCTGCTGTTTCATTTCACTGAAGCAGAAATGTTAAAATAAATTGTAGGTTATTAGGATATTTTCAGCCTACTGTGAAATTCTTGCTGTCTCCCGTTAAATATCTGTCACCTGTGGACAGCCATCTGCTCTTTACAATTCTCATCTGACACCGTTTCCTTCCTTCTTGCCAAAAGTATTGCATGGATAATGGCTTGATTTATAAAATCAGGATGCTTTTGGATTGCCTACTGTGCATGCTTATTTATAGCAGCATTTATTCTATTGGATCTCCTTTTTGCATTTCTCAAAACAAAAAATACGTGTCTCACAAGTACAACGTTTAATTTCTAGTCATGCTGCTAGCTCCAACTACTGCAGAAAAGTAGCTTAGCCTCTTTGCTTAAATTGGAAAGCTAGGAAATAAATATGCCGACTTGATCAGTTTCTCATATTAAAAATAAAACAAAAAAATCTCAATTTACACTCAATTTATAATTGTTTATGAAAGTTCTGCGAGTATTTGTGCCACGGCTTTACTCTACATTTACTCTCCAAGATAGTTTATCTCTCCTTATTGATGCCAGATGATACACTCTATGCTGTAAGTTCCCATGGTTCTAGCTTCCCTTCCACACTGTCTTAACTATAGCCACACCTTCCAAATTGCCTATGTATCCTACACCCCACCAAGTAGACTCAGCATCTTATTTAGTCACTTATTTTTACTCTTCCTTTCTCTCTTGAGTATTGAACAGATCTCCAATTCAATTAAGATACAATACCTAGCTTCTTTTATTTTACATGTACTTAGTAAGTTGTCATGGCTGGGTTCAAGCCTGTGACACACCTGCCTCAGCCTCCCAGCATGCTGAATCACAGAGACGGGCCACCTGGTCCAGTTCTCTTTTATTTTCCCACACAACCAGTGTGTGTTAAGTGTCAGAAATTTATCTCTTCCCTTTATTCTCTGTTTCTCCTACACCTTTCGGGTTCAGGCCTTTAATTCTTCTTACACTAGTTCAAACATGACAAAGCAGCTAGAGTGATCTTTTCAAGATTCACACGGGCTTGTGTCAGCACTACAGCTATTCTCTCATAGTTTGATTTTTGTATGCTTTTCCCTCTGTTGCTTTCATGTGCTTCGTCTAAACCCTTTTATCATCTCCATTCATAGTAGCTCCTCAGCCTTTTGGAATCTCAAATTCTACAGCCTCTCCTCGACTCAGAGTCCTTAAAATGTTCTTCCTCTGCCTAATTTATTTTTTAATGTTTATTTAATTATTCTATTTTTATTGAACTTAAAGGAAATAACAATGTAACAGTTTCAAAACACGTTAGTAGTACATTTCTGATATTTGATACAACGCATATTGTTGTCCTCCTATTAGTTATACAGAGCACAGGGTGTAAGACATGATAATTTTTCTAATCATTATTTGTACAAAAAAATTTCTTCTCACTGAACTAAGAGAGAGTAGGTGTATACATACTCTAATGTTCCATAATTGCAGTGGGTTATTGACAAAACTGAAAATGATGGAAGCTGTTAGTTTAAACCTTTTACAGCTTAGCAAACTAATCTAGCTTTATGTTTTATGCCATGTGGTTAAACTTTTCTGCTGGGTGGTTAAGGGTAAGTTAAAGCAAGACCTGTATAACAAAAACCTGTACCTTTTATATCTCCCAAGGTGAGTGAGGATTCAGAACATAAGAGAACCTGTGCTATAACATCCTATAACTCAGTTGTTTCCCAAATTTTCTGTTCAAGGGGATTATGGGGTTACAGAGGAAAGGGACTGAAGTTATGTAGTGTACCTAAGGAGAGTCACTTAGAGAGAAAACATTCTCTCAGGCTTTTAAAAAGAGCAAATTGATCAAGCAATGGCTGTGTCTCATCCCGATATCTGTCACTGACAACAGTTCTACAAAGCACTGCACATGGTTCCAAAGTAAACCCTGAAGGGATTTGCTCCCTTGGGGCAAATAAGACCTTTGAGATAGTCTTAAGATTCAATTGCATGAATTCTCTTCTCTTTAGCAGGGATCCACTATGCATGGCAAGGTACTTCTGCAGTCAACTTCACTGTCATGCTTTGCCTCTAGGACTCAGAACACGCCTTCACTTCAGTTGAAGTCATGCTACAGCTGCCTTCAGATCTGGAGAAAGAAATGGCTTAACTATAAAGCCGTGGTGGTGCAAGGTTCTGTGCTAGTTACTGCACTGGAAGTCTCAATATTTTTACTGTTTTGAGTGAAAGAATTGATTGTCATGTACTTTATTAGGTAGATGACTTTCAGAGCTGTAAATTACAACTTAAAAACAAAAGCAGAAAATTTTTGCATTCTGTCTGCATAAAATATTTTCTTTTCACATTCTATAGATCCAAGATCTACCTCTTTGTTCACTTTTTCAGTATGTTCATTGAGTCTCTGCTATGTTCTATACCTCTGCCAGTTCCAGAGGAGAGCTAGAGGAGGGGCCTTCTTTATCCTAGAAACAATCAGTTATTTTATCTGTGTTGATTCTGTGTTAAAGGGCTAAGTACAGCCACTTAGAAAAGATACACCTCCTTTTCCTAGGTCAATATTTAAACAAGATTGCATCTCTTAGCAACAGATAGTCACAATAGTTTTAATGTGGACACACCATGCTTGTAAAAGGTATCTGGGACACTATCAACTTTCAAGGCAAGGGGTAAATAAGACGTGCAAACATTGCATTATTATAAGTCACGCGTGGGTCTGATTGGCGTATGCACTGCTGTGGGAGTGGATGAGAATGCACAGAACTGGCTTTAACAGTGACGCAGTAAGAGGTGACAGAAGCAATGGCGTCCCAAACTGGAATCTACTGGGTTGGTCGCTCCCAACTTGCCTCTTTCAACACAGAGGCAAGACCGTGTCCTTGTATTCAGTATATCTTGGGATTTTTGGTTGATTTGGAGCACAGTAAGAGATCCTGAATCTCTGTGAAGCCTCTGATGAAGGGTACAGATGACTGCATAAGTAACAGTGCAATACTTACCCCCTGAAGCTATCAAAGAGTCCTTGGCAACCATGGGCCAGAGAGGAGAAAGTTAGGATGAGATGCAGAAAGCTACCCTAAATCTGCCTCCTCCTCCCCGCTCACCTAAACTGAGTGAAAAGGCACGTGAAGCATTTCCTCATTTGTTGTGATACCTAGAAAACTTGGTCCATTTGGGCAGGAAGTGCTTAGCATGTCAAACAGATATGGGTGACTATGTAAATAGTTTAATAAAAATAATGTTCAATATTTTCAATATTGGTGTAAAGTTTTCCAAAATTCTGATGATATTTGCTTTTATTTTTCAGCACTAGTAATATTTGGAGCTTAATATTTTAGTTCTTGAAGGAAAATGTGGTTTTCATGAGCCCATTATTGTAACTACTACTAAGTTTTTGTTCTAATGTTTAAAATGCTTGTATTAACTTTGCTTAGCGAGATTCAGACTCATTTTTAATGTTTCTTTTTGTTTTTGTTGCTGTTGTTGTTGTTTTAAGGTCATGTGCATGTGTGTGTGTAGGGGGGTGTGCAGGGTCTCACTACACAGCTCAGACTCATAATGATTCTGCCTTCCGAGTGCTGGGATTACAGGGGTGCGCCACCAACCACACCTGCGCTCCATCACCAGCTCAGTGCACCTAGAGGATCAAACCCTGGCCTCTGCACTTATCTATGGAATCACTGCACTTACCTATGCAAGTGCTGAGTCCACTGAGCTAGACCACAAGCGTCAAGAATATCTTTTTAGTTTTAAATTTATTTATTTATTTATTTATTTATTTATTTATTTATTTATTTATTTACTTGGCACAGCATTTCACTATGCGGACTCATAGTGATTCTCCTGTTTTTAGCCTCCACAGTGCTGCGGTTATGGGCGTGCACCACCACATCCAGTCTCTGTGGCTGGCTCAGCAGGCCCAGGGGTGGGACTGGTGTAGCAGGCAGTACCGAGGATTGAAACCCCGTCCCTGCACTTGCCTAAGCAGGCACTTAGTCAATGAGCTATCTCACTGGTCCTTTTTTTAAACTTAGTTTTAAATAAAGAATATGTCCATATAGTTCAAAATTCAAAGGTTAAAATACAACGATGAAAGATTATCCTGTTGGCCCAACCTACCTGGCCAATCACACACATCATAGTTTTAAGTGACAGCCACTACTACATTACACATGGACATGGTAAGAATATTTACATACAGACCTTAGTCAATGTTGTACATTAAGTCCCCTCTTTCCCCAGCAGAAATTAAATATTTCCTGGAATCATTTTAACTCATCTCCTTCATTTTGCTCCACACTCACAACAAATATAATTTGAAACTGTTGTGTTATATTTTGAAATACATTTTGAGTGCATACAAGCAATAAATAAATACATGTATATTCATTTCTCTCCTTTTACACAAGTTGTTGTGCTTTTTTTTTTTTTTTTACCATTTTCAGAAGGCATCAGAAAGTGAATTTATTTAACCATACACAGCTGATAGTACAGCAAGTGGATGACTTATTCATGCTATAGCATGCTGAATGAACTGAAAACAAAACGTTGGCTGGAAGGAGGCAGAGGAACTCTGTTCTATAAGAACCAGAACCGAGGGGTTACCGAATCGTCTGGCAGCCATTCGATGTTGAATCTGTGATTAGAAATGTGCATGATAGGAACTCCAGGCATCTTCCAGATTCTCCATTTAAGGTCCGGGTCAACTGTGGCTACAATGAAACACTTGTGCTAAGTTGCTCTCTGCATTAAGCAGTGGCTGTGTAGGTCCCTTTATCTGTGCAAAGAAACTGTTCAAACTGGGGATCCTTGGGAATCCTTAGGGTCACTCAACACTTCTATCCCTATTTCTCAGTTCCCTCCATTGCACAATCAGTTGTCCAAGGGATACACTTGGCACGCAGATGGTCCATCGCCGATTGTACTGAGTCCAGTTTGGCTTTGATGGAAAAGCCTGGTATCAACCAGGATACGATAAGGTGGGCCCAGCTGTGTATTATACTGGAAGAATAAACAGGAAGGATGTTGAGGGACTTCTCATTCCTTTAGAACACTGGGACCCTTCTTCTCTTTCTTTTTAGGTTTTAATCTATCCTTTTTCTTGAGTCTCTCATTTCTGAGATTAAGCATTTGCTTAACGGCCACATACTTTCTTTTGTTTCCCTATGTTCATGCCGCTGTCCTGTTTCTTCCAGAATCATCCCTTGCTATGACATTTTACTCCTTGTTTTTTTTCCTTTCTGAGGTCATTTCATAAGTAGAGGAAATAAGATGTTTCCTCTTTTTTTTTTTTTTTTTTTTTTTTGGCACGAGGATTCACTATGCAGATCAGACTTGTAGTAGTCCTCTTGCTTTCATCCTCCCCAGCTGATTTTGCTGGTTGGCTCAGTGCAGGGCAGGCATGAGATCAAACCTGGGTCCCTGCACTTGCAACTACTGAGCTATCTCCCTGGCCACTCATTCAGTTTTTAATGATTGAAATATCACCCACCATGTCATCTTACCATCTTATCTAACTCAGTGTATGAGCTTTAGATGGATTTACACCTTGGAAAGAAGACAGCACTCCACAACCAATTTGTTCTGTTTCCTTTGCATATGAAGTAGCATAGCTTTAGAATAAGATTTTGGCAATAGAATTGTTCTATGTAAAAGCATATGAAGAGTTTCTAATTTTTTGTAATGAATATCAAATTATCCTCCAGAAATATTTATTTTTTTACTTCTATTGGTATTGTTTGAAATAAAATAATTGCAATAAAATTCAAGCTATATTGTCATGTAGTCAATATGAGGTTGTTTAGTGTCAAAGGCAAATAATGTGTCATGTTAGTCCCCAATAAACATAATAAATGCAGGATGCCATTGTTTCATTAAATGAAAATGTTTCTTGGACAGCAGGATAGCTCAGCGGACTTAAGTGCCTGCTTATGCAAACTTAGGCAAGTGCAGTGTCCATTGTTCAATCCGCAGCACCACGTGCTGCATGAGCCTCAACTCCCCAGGGCAGGCTGAGCTGGCCACCAAGTACAGGTGTAGTGGCACACACTCATAATCCTCACACTGAGCAGGCTGGAAACAGGAGGGTCACTACAAGTCTGAGCTGAGTAGTGAGACCCTGCGACAACCAAATACATAAGGAGGAGGAGAAAAAGGAGGTGGAGGAGGAGGAGGCGGAAGAGAAGTAGACTCAGAAGCGGAAGAAGGGGGGAAGAAGAAGAAGAAGAAGAAGAAGAAGAAGAAGAAGAAGAAGAAGAAGAAGAAGAAGAAGAAGAAGAAGAAGAAGAAGAAGAAGAAGAAGAAGAAGAAGAAGAAAGGTTTCTTCAAGTACAAATCTCTTCTACAACTTTATTCTACTTATAGTACTTTGTGGAAAATGGCTCCAGTCAAAACTCTTAGATAATATCGTAAGATTTGATATAAGATAACATACTTTATGTTCATTTCTCTAAATTTCTTTTCTATCTTATTATGGCCATAGTCAGAAAAAATGTATGAAATGACATGGAAAACTTAAGCAGTGATTTATCGGAAAGAGCAAGAGTATACATTTAAAATGCCCATCTTGAAAGGAAAAGAAGAAACAAGTTTTTTGAAATGACTTTACTTTATTTCCAACAAAAGCATCAAAATCCGTCTTTTGCAGGAGCAATCCCACAGGCCAAATAAAATCATTCACCCTTGTAGCTTTAAACACCAAGCTTCAATGCCTAAGGAGAAAAGGGCATTTTCCTGAGAAGCCTAAAGAAATAATGACATATGAAAACTGCTCATGGTCCATTCTTTTAAGATTTGTTTCATGAAAATAAAATGATGAATGCACCAACCCAAATGCCAAAAATCTTTAAATAATTCTTTAAAAAATTACTAAATAGACATGAAAGGTGCATTTTTATAAAGAAAACTTTAAAACAGAGTATATCTACATTTCATATTGTGTTATTTTACTTAAAAATCTCAGGCAAAATGCCAATGGAGTTGCTAGAATAAGCTTTTCAGAAGCTATAGGCAAGAAATAGAAGTTACACAATGTTTTAAAAAATGAAGTAAAGAGAAATACCAAAGGAAAATTCAACATTTCATATCCACCATCAGTATTTAGGTGGTTATAATGATTAAATATTTTTTACCTTCTATTTTTGTAAGTACATATTTTTAATATGTAACAATTACATCCACCATGAGTAGTTGGTAAACACAACAACACATTTTAATTCTTTTCACACCTCCTTCCCCTCACTGCCCTCTCACTCCACCCATCATTTTGTCCCCTTTCCATTTGCAAAAGATACCCATCACCTATCTTTTATCTTTGTTCTTTATTTCTACTTTTGATTTCTTATATAAGAGAAATCGTGTGATATTTAAGCATATGTGCCTGATTTATTTCACCTAACTTTATAGTCTTAAAGTGCATCTATTTTCCTACAAATGACTTCAACTTATGCATCCTCCTATTAGTCCACTGTGCATAAATTTCATGTTCTCTTTATCCAATCATTTGTTAATTGGCAGATAGGCAGCTTCCAAGGTTAAGCCATTATGAGCTGTGCTGCTATGAACATGGGTACGCATATAGCACTGTAATATGATGTCGTCCACTCTTGGGAAGATATCTAGAAGGGAAACAGCTGAGTCCAGTGGAATTTCTAGTTTTAGTTTTTTGAAGAATCTCCATACTGATATTCATAATGGTTGCACTAGTTTACATTCCCACCAACAATGCAGGAATGTTTCTTTTTCCCTGCAGCCTCGCCAACATTTCTTATTACTTGATTTTCTTGAGGAAGGCTATTCTTTCTGGAGTAAGATGCTATCTCATCAGTGTTTTAATTTATATTTCTCTTATGGCCACTGATGCTGAGCAAATTTGTTGACCATTTATATTTCCTCTCTAAAATGTTTATTCATTTCACTTGGCTATTTTTTGATTGGGTCTTTTATGTGGGGGTGCACCTAATTTTCTAAATCCTTTATATATTCGGTATATTACTCCTTTGTCTGAGGTATTGCTGACAAAATTCCTTCCTATTCTCTGTGTTGTCTCTTCCATTGGTTGTTTCTTTTTCTCTGCAGTAGCTTTTTAAATTTGAACTGATCCCATCTGTTGATTCTTGATATTATTTCTCATACAGTTCAACTCCTGTTCAGAAATTTCTTATGTACGCTTATCATTTCAAGAGTTTTACCTATTCAATCTTTCAGTTGTTCAGGTATTTTTGTTTTAATATTTAGATCTTTGATCCATTTTGGCTTTACCTTAGTGTGTGAGAGATAGGGGTTTTGCTTTGATCTTCTTTTTGCAAGTGGACCAACACTTTTTCCAGGATAATTCGCTAAAGATTTCTATTAAATTTCTCCAGCATGTTTTTGGCTTCTGTGACCTCAGTAACTTTCACAAAAGAACTAAACAAAAAGTTAATAAAGAAATATCAGAGTTGAACCACACCTTCAAATAAATGAGCTTAAAAGATAGTTCAGAGGGTTCTACCCTATTACAGTTACATAAAACTTTTCTCATCTGCACAGAGAGCATTCTTCCAAATAGACCACATATTAGTCCATAAAGTCTACTTATATATTGACAAAATAATTAAGATTATCCTATGTGTACTATTAGATCATGGTGCTCCGAATCTAGAAACGAACCTCAAAAGATTTGCAGAAACTTCATAAACACTTGAATGTAAAATGACACATTACTGAACATTCCACATGTCACAAAACAAATCAAGATGAAATTAAATAATTCATAGAATCAAAGGATAAAGCAGTACAATATACTAGCATTGATTTGTCACAAAAAACACAGGTACTAGTGCCCACATTAAAAAATAGAGCAAGCTCAAATATTAACCTAATGATATACTTCAAGAAATTATAAAAATAAGAAAAGTCTAATCACAAATCTAATGCAAAGAGAGAATTATAAAGATCAGAGTGAAAATTTAAAATTGATTTAAAAAAAACATAAAAATTCAATGAACCAGAGAGTTAATTCATTGAAAGAATAAACTAAATAGGCAAACCCTTAGCTAACTTTTCCAAAAGAAGAAAAGGGAAAGTTACTTAAAGCCTTAGTTATTTTTCTCTCATTGCTGAGGCAAAATATTCAACACCCAAATGATCTATTTAACTCAAATAATCTAAATAGCAGAGGTTTCAGTTCACAGTTGGCTCTCTCTAAGGCAAGGTGATGTGGCAGAGGGACAACCATTCATAGTGGCACAAAACAGAAAAAGCAACAAGAGCAAGATGGAGGCGCAAGTCTCTTTTCCTCCCTTTTATTGTGTGCAGGCCTGCTGCCCTAGGACAATTGTAGCGTTCATACCCCCAATCCCAGCACTGCAGTTGACTCAATCACAAAATCTAGATTGATTTGTTTCCAAAAAGCCTGCCCCCTCACGACTGCATGAGGTTTTAGGGTCACATCTAGAGACAGCAACCTACAAGAATGCAATTAAAAATTTAAAAAAATTGGAGCCACTACAGATACCGTTGAAATCCAGAAGATAGCAACAGCTATGAAAAAACATGAACAGAAATTCTGAGCAAGACCCAAACCGCACCGCTGGGTGCCGAGCCTGCGCGCCCGCCGCGGGTAAGCCCCCTGCGCCCTTTTGCCCCGCCTCTGCCCCACCTCTGCATTCCCGCGACTAACTTCCTGTTCCAGCCCAGACCCAAACCCCAGCGCTGGGAGCCAAGCCCGCGCGCCAGCTGGGTCAAGATCCCTGGCCCGCCTTCCCC
>PVJA010047747.1:0-14511 GCA_004027025.1 Myocastor coypus | reverse complement strand
AGAAAGCAAACTGGCCAAGCAATGGCTGTGACTCGTCCCAAAGGCTGACACTGACAACAGTTCTACAAAGCACTGTACGTGGTTCCAAACTTAATCCTGAGGGGATTTGACCTTGGAAGATATAAAAGATGAATGTTTTGTTATACAGGTCTTGCTTTGACTTGCCCTTGATCACCCCCCCCCAAAAAAAAGCTTAATTACAATGCATGAAACGCAGAGCTACATTGATGAGATGAGCTGTAGGAGGCTTGGATCAATAGCCTCCAATACTGCAAGCTTCACTGGTGGCCCACTGCAATTGTAGGACATTGGATTGTGTATGCATCTGCTTCCTCTTAGTTCAGAAAGAAGAATTTTCTTTTCCTTTTTTTTTCCTTAGCAACATCAATAGGAAGATGGGTCATGCCCACACACTGTGCTCTGTAGAACTATTGTGAGGACAATATGCAATGTGTCAACTGTTAAAAAAAGAAAGGGCAAAAAAAAAAGAAAATAAAAGTAATGTTTATTGAAAGTGTTAATGTTTAATTGTTTGATCAATCTTATATACCTATACCTGTTAATCTAAACTGATCTGATGATGAAAATATGTAATATAACCATTGTCAAATTTAAATAAAAATAAAAAATTAAAAAATAAAAATAAAACAATAAAAAATGGTAATTCACCCATCCAAAAAAAAAAAAGGATTTGAGACATAAAGTGTATTTTTGTTGAGAGATTTTAGAGCTGTTGAACGCCAATGCTCATTGGTTCCAATGGTTTACATTAATCTTCCTAAGTAATCATACAGAAGCTCTGGAACACCCTTCATATATGGAAATTCAAGATAGCTATGTTCATCCTAAACAGTGCATACAAAGCATCTTCAAATGAGTGTGTGGATGCAGTATACTGAACCCTGACTGAACTACTATGTACACAAATGTAAATGTAACCCTATTTCCAATAGGATATTAACCTTTAATGTAGCTTACTTAAAATTTGTATTTTTGACTGATACATAAGAACTATAAAAGTTATACCTATTATAAGGGCTACTATGTAATGTTTCAAATATGCATATATGTGTAATGTTTAAATGAGGTTAGACAAATTTTCTTCTCAAATATTGATCTATTTTTGAGACAGAGCCCTTCTGTGTAACCCAAGCTGGCCTTCAGTTCATGACACTAATCAGGCAGAGTTGGAACTCACAATCCTGCTGCTTAAGTGCCCTGCATATTAAAATTACAGGCATGTGATACCATGCCAGACCACACACATCATTTCTTTGTGGTTAAGTTTTTATTATATATATATATATATTTTTTTTCTGTATTTAGTATAGGGTGTACAGGGTCTCACTATGTAGATCAGACTTGTAATGATTCACCTGTGTTCAGCCTCCTAAGCACTGGGATTACAGGCCTGTGCCACCATGCCCAGTCTCAGGCACCATGTCAGCATGCCCTGGAGGTGGGGCCGGCATGGTGGGGGATCAAACCCTGGTTGCTGTGTTCTGCCTAAGCAGTGGCTTTAGTCTGCTGAGTTAACTGGCTGGCAGTCTTTGGTTAAATTTTAATATATGTTAAAGTTGAGGTTTTTTGTGGTTTATTATAAAGTTAATAAAACAATTTCACTTAAATGAAGCATCATTGTTAGAGATCACTAATATATTGCCCAGTTTCATTTGTAATAATGTGTCAAGGCATGGTTTTAGTTGAAGCTTAATCTGAATATACAAGTTTATTGCATGATAAAGGATTGGATTCCTACTATATGCAGGTACTATTGTACTTACTAGTACAGTAAGTACATAAAGCAGTGTTCATGTCCTCAGATAGGCAGAGATGTGAAAATAGATGGTATGTCAAATCTTGGTGAGGTCAGTGAAGGAGAAAATCACAGGAAGGCAGGCAGTGAAATGCTCTTCTAAGTTCAGGATCTTGTACTTCAGTGTCTTTATGTACTTCCAAGTGGTGAAAAATGTATGAACCAGAAATAATGAAGCTTTGGAACCACACAACTAGGTTTCAATTTTGTTTCTGAAAGTGGTCAAGGTATTTAACCTGAATTAAGTCCAGGGTTTCTCATCTGTAACATGGGGATAATGACTGGGGATAAAACCTATTTCATAGTATTATGCTTAAAAATACAGAACATATTTAATAATAGTGCTGAGCATATAAAAAGGGCTCAGTGAATATTATGATTACTCTTTTCAATTTAAAAAAAAAATTATTTGGTACAGGCTCTCACTACACAGCTTGGAGTTGTAGTGATCCTCCTGTTTTCAGCCTACCCAGCACTGAGATTACAGACATGTGCCACCGCACCCAGTTTCGGTAGTTTTGGTGGAGAGCTTGACACCAGCTCAGCCCAGAATGTGGTGCTGGGGATGGAATCTAGGTCCTTGCACTTGCCAGGCAAGTGCTAAATCGCTGAGCTATCCCTCCTGCCCCTGATTACTCTTATTAATAAGATATTCTCGTTATCTCAGTTGTCCAAAGCTGTTCCTTGTACATTTAGTCTCAGGCTAGGGCCGCAGTGTCGATGTCACCTGGAAGTGCAGCAGAGACTCTCTGGCCTATTCATGGCCTGCCAATAAATTGGGCATCTCCAGTATTCATTCTTTTTTTTTTTTTTTTTTTTTTGAGACAGGGTCTCGCTATGCAATTCAGGCTGGCCTTGAGCTCACTTTTTTGGTAGCCCAGGCTGGTCTTGAACTTGCATCGATCATCCTGCATCAACCTCCCAAGTGCTGGGATTACAGGCGTGCACCACCACACCCGGCTGCAGTATTCATTTTTTTTTTTTTTTAGTATGTGAAAAGACATTTTATTATTTGACTGTTACCACACAGTATTAGTGTATTTCTTCCAGTGGCGAATGAAGCACAGGATACCATGTCTCTTTAATTCTCCCGTGAGTCTCAATGTCATCTGTCTTTGGGAGGATTCAGTTTCAAACGACATCTGTGGTACTCCCTGTGAGGATACCAATGATGCTTCGTAGTAAAGAACATTTTGCTAAGTTGTTCTATCATAGGTCCTTGCTCAAGGAATTCACTTTCATTTTCTTCTAATCTGGCTTTCAGCACTTGATCATGTGTTTCTTCAATATTATGGACAGGATCTGGTTGAGGCAGAGGTCTTGTGTGCTCATATAGAATGTCCACAGAAGGTTGGTAGCATACGATAGTCCTGCCATCAGATGTCAAAGTAAGCTCTACTTTGCTATTATAGTCATCTGGAAGAGAAGAATACGTAGATTTACAGCAAACATGAGATACAGCTCCATTTTGGACTGGAAACAAATGCTTCAAGAGTGCTCTCTTTGATATCGTCCATTATACTGCTGCTGCCGTGCTAGGCCGCCATCTTGCCTGCATCCGGGTCCTTCGAGGCCCCAGTATTCATTCTTATCCCACTATTCTGGAACTTGATATGTTCTTTGGCCATAGTGCCTGGTACAGAGAAGAAACATAATGTTATATTTTTCTCCTTCAGTTACCCAGTAAATTGTGCATATTCATAAAAGATCAGCTTCCAAAGATACCAATTTTGTTTCACTTAAAATTCAGTAAAATTTGGGAATGCACACATATAAGCAGAATATGGTGCCATTTCTCTAGAATGCTTGTCTTTACCAAGGGGAGTCTGTATGTTTGGGTGTGTGTGTCTACTTATGGAAAATATTTCTTTTGAAAGTCTCTCCTTTAAGTACTTATTTATATCAATAGTCCCTTTTTGTGAAATAATGTATTTTTAGTGCATAGAGAGGATGTTCTGTCTTCTGAGTTTGCTCATAATAACTTTATTTTTGTCTCTTTGTAAAGGAAAAGGCCAAAGTTGTGGAGCCCCTGGACTACGAGAATGTCATTGCCCAAAGAAAGACCCAGATTTACAGTGACCCCCTTAGAGACCTGCTTATGTTCCCAATGGAGGATCTATCTGTGAGTTCACAGGGACTTTTGTAAAGAACAAAAACTGGATTTTCCAAGCCAATTCTCAGCAAGAATTACTTTCTCTTCTAGATCTCGGTGATAGGTCGTCAGCGAAGAACAGTACAGTCCACTGTACCAGAAGATGCCGAAAAGAGGGCCCAGAGTTTGTTTGTCAAAGAAGTAAGGAGCATAGTGGCCATACAAGAACCTTTATCATCTATATAAATATATATCTGTGTGTATATATAAAGAGAAAGTACATATGTAAAATATTTATGCTTTAGTTCTTTAAATTTTAGATTTATTGTTACAAGATATTTAAAATACTTTTCTCCAATTTAAATGGAAAATAAAATTACTAAATTTCATTGATCTAAATAACAAGTCTGTATGGTGTGATACAGCACATAGTGCATAAACATTTGCTTAAATAGCATGTTACTATTTTTCATGGATTTTCAGTCAGAGGATTCAAAAGAATATATGAATTGGGATTTATTGTTACCATTTGGCCTGGAGAAACATCGATGAGCCCTAAAGGAAGTGCTAACATTTTGGTTTTCTAAAGTCAGTCAGTATATTTTAAGACAACAGATATATGTATGCTTTTCCTATATTTCATGTTAAAGATTTCTATTTTCTTTTAGTGTATCAGAACATATAGCACAGACTGGCATGTAGTAAACTATAAATATGAAGAGTTCTCTGGAGACTTTCGAATGTTGCCATGGTAAGTTTAGAATTCAGAACAAATGATCCAGAGCAGAATTATTATACTCTGAACCATTTAAAAATACTTGTGAAACTTCAGAAATACAGTAACATAAAACTTCAATTAACATAGTTGGTAAATTCAGGATTTTGACTGAGTGATTATGTTTTAACTTTGCTCACAAAATTTTTTCCAAAATGTATGAGCTTGCATTTTGACTTTGATGTGCCTGTGTTGATCTGTATTTGTATTGATGCATCTGTATCTTTAGTTGATTCTAGACAATTCAGTGAGCAATTTTCAGTGGTGCCAGTGAAAAACCTACAAGATATCCCAGACATCCCTTAGAAAAAGCACATCTCTGTCAGTGGAGTGTAAGGAAGGGCCTGAGCACACTGGCCCAAGAGCCAGACTGTCATGGTGCAGATCTTACTTCTGGCCCTTACTGACTGGAGGATCTTGGTCACACTTGCTTGAGCTGTCTTTTTTCTCCCATTTCACACCTCTACCACTGCTAATCTTAGAGAATATCCTGTGGGAAATGCTTTAGAAAACTAAGAAAGAGACATTCATGTAAGCTTTTGTGGTTTACAAAACACTTTTATAAAGAAGGAAATAATACTTAAATGACCAGTGCAAGTTTATAAAGCAAATAAACAAAATTGTGGGAATAATACTATGTATATTTTTTGACCTGGATAAAGAGATGGATCTGCTATGGATATCAGCTCTGGCATACATTCCTTAGCAACTTCTGCCTTCCCTAAGTATCCGGGCTTGGTTAGGTTTGTTTTGCTTGCTACACTTATGGGAGTCCTTATATGAAAAGTACTCCAGGCCTCGTGATGGAGCTTGGTGGTAGAGAGTTTGATAGCATGTGTGAAGCCCTAGGCTCAATTCTCAGCACCACGCAAACAAACAAAAGCAATGTAAGCTTACTGCTGTGGAAAAAGGAAAGAAGTTCTCCTTCTATCTTGGCATTTTATAATTTGTGAAAGAAGTTTCCTTATATTGCTTTCACTTGTTGTTTCACTTTATCTGTTCAGTGTCTAAGACAATTCTCTTACATTTTCAGCAAATCTCTGAGACCAGAAAAAATTCCTAATCATGTATTTGAGATTGATGAGGACTGTGAGAAAGATGAGGTAATGATGGGGCAACTGCACTGGTTTCTTCAATGTCATTTCTGCTAGAAAAGATTCCAAAGGGAATTCTCTGTGAAGAGATGTTGGAAGGAAGGATTTGTCAATCGCTTCTGGTCATATTTCAAAACTCTTAGTGTTTTAAAAATTATTTAAAAGAATTGTTGCATTTCCAAAGTATATTTAGTAATAATCAAGTGAAATGGATTTGGATTTGCGTAAAAACATGTAACATATTCACCCACCTCAGGGACAGGCTTATGGAGTTGATTTTCTTGTGTTGAGCTTGTTCTATGATGATTTATCTAGATTTCCCTGCCTAATAGATCCCTTTTGGGACACATGGCTCGGTGTCTACAACATTTGGAAGTACCGATTGCCTGATTGCATAATGAAGAAGACTTTCTCAAAAGAGAGCCTATAGAGTTTGGAACCTATAGAATGCGTACATGTGTATAGAACAGGGACTTTCTATAGTCATCCATTTTAAAAGTTCATAGGAAAGGGAGGACTTTATGTTTTAATGAGGAAATGGAGGCTAGACCTCATTTTGTGTCCCCTAGATATTGACTACTTAGATTACGGGTTGGCTATTTTACTTATGTATGGCTTTTACTTTATTTTAGGACTCATCCTCCTTATGTTCTCAGAAAGGTGGTGTGATAAAACAAGGCTGGTTGCATAAAGCAAATGTAAATAGCACCATCACCGTTACCATGAAGGTAGGAAATGATCATTTTATTATTCCATCATTTCAAAGGCCATATCACTGTGGAAATAGTGCTTATTTTACAGTAAGCCCTAGAGGAGAAAAACTTTAAAGACAGAACCTCCCAGATTCATGGAATTTAAAAAGTTTGAAACCTCAGGATAAATTTAGAAGTGTAACTTTTTAAAGAAATGTAGTTATTATGTTCCGAATTGAGAATTTTAAGAAGGCTTTCAGCTGAATGAAGAAAATAGCATTGAAATAAAGAACATCACAGATTCGTATTTAATTAATGGAAGCATTGGCTGATTTGTTTTTTAGCAAACATTAATTAAGTGCTTATTAAATTCTGAGGAAATATGTGGATAAATGAAATGAGGGTCTCTGGTCTCCGGCAGCCTCCAAAGTAGGTAAGAAGCAGATCAACTCCTATCCAGAGCTGTACCTTAGGGTGGTCAGAATGGCCTAGCTTAGAAGTTCTATATTTTAGTATGGACAAGATAGTAAGTTTGTGTAAAAGGTTTGTGTGAATCAAAATTAGAAACACTGAAAGGTAAAAAAAATAGCTCAGAGTCCTAAATGCCATGGACATGAGCTTGGCTTTTTGTTCAGGAAACTATGAAGAGCCATTGAACTCCAAAGAAAAAGCTAAGACATTTTTGAAGATTCTGAGGAGAAAAACAAATTACTCCCCAGTTCTAAATATAACTGTTCTTTCAGATATTCAGTATAGGACCATGAGGTTTGCTGAGGATGATTCATGCTGCCATTAAGTATTAAAAGTCATTCTATCTTTCAGATAGCCTGCAAGTAGAAACCATAGGTGTCTATCAAGGGAAGACTCAAATTTTATCTTAATTTAACATTTTGTTCACTGCTTTCTGTCTACTCGTCATGTCTCGTGCTCACTTTCATTTAGAAGTCTGGAAGACAATTCTAAATTGTAAAATGTTTCCCTCTATCTTCTACACAAAAGCATGGGCCATGTGGTGATAATAAGACAATCCATTTATTGAGGCCTGAATATGTTCCAGGAAACATACTGTTTTATATCCTCCATCTCATGTAATTCCCATGACAGCTCCATGGAATGTATGCTAATATTACACTTACTTTGTGAGAATGGTTAGGCATGGAGAAATCCAGTAAGCAACCTAAGGTCACTTAGCTCCAAGATTTCAGAGGCAGCTTTTGAAATCTGTGTAGGCTGATGCCAGAGCCTGTTCTCATCACTAGAACAGTCTCATGTTCAGTGGCTGAGTGAGACTCAAGCCTTTATTGTAGATCTTGTTGAAATTAACAGGTTCAGAAATGCATATATAAAGGTTACAATTCTGTGAAGATTATCAGAAAATGGTTCTCTCTGTTTTTCATTTTGAAGTGTATATAATCATTGTACATGTGTAGGCAGGGACAGGATGATATTTCAAAACATGAATACATTGTGGAATGATCTGATCAGGTTGGCACATCTGTCACCCCAAATATTCAGTACATTTTACTGTATTGGGAGCCTTCAAATTCTTCTCTACTAGCTACTGTGTAATCTACAATTAATTGTTGCCTGGTGGCACACACCTATAATCCCAGCTCTTGGGAGGTTGTAAACATGTGGGTCACTTCGAGTCCAGTCTGGTAGTGAGACCCTGAACACCCCATAGACCCTGTCCCTAAAAATACAAAATAAAAATTGCTTCCAACTTTAGTGGTCATTACTCTATTAGGCTACTGAGCATCAGAAATTATTTGTGCTGTCTGACTATCCCTGGGGCTTGGGTTTTTTGGCTCAACTTCTTATAATGTTCTCAAAATATTTAAATATTGTGCCCATACATAAGATTTAGCCAAACACTTAAAATATACTGTAGAAACTCTGGATTCATAAAACAAAATATTAGGAAATTAATATATTATAAACAGTTCATTGGGCCTGCAAGGTAGCTCTGTGGCCTAAAACGCCTGCTTAGGCAAGTGCTCAGAGACTCAGGGACCACAGTTCTATCCCCACAATCACATGCCATGCCAGCCCTGCCCTTCCCCCAGGGTGGACTGAGCCAGACACACACACACACACACACACACACACACACACACACACACACACACACACACGCACACACACACGAAGAATTCACAAAATTCCTTGAAATTATTTCTCTAATATCTTTGGATTATAATTTGCTTTACATAGAATTTTCAGCTTTCTTAGGAGCCTATGTATTCTAAAAAAATCTAGTTGGATATATAACAATTACATGCTTTACATTTTCTTTTGGGTTTTGTTAAATATGGATTTAATGATGTGGTAGGAAGATTAACAAGCCCTCAAAGACACCGATACTCTAATCCCTGGAATCTGTAAATGTTCCCTTACACGGACAGCAGCTAATCACAACGAGTAGGGAGGGAATTTTGAATGATCCCAGTGGGATCCATGTAATCACAAGAATCCTGATAAGTGGAAGAAGGAGGAAGAAAAGGAGAGTCAAGAAACAGGCATGAGAACAGGCATGGGGCCAGAGCAACATTCTGTCAGTGGCTGGCTTTGAAAGTGGAGAAAGGAGCTGCAGGCCAAGAAAGGTGAGCAGCTTCTAGAAGTCAGAAAAGGACCCAAAGTTAAAGTTGAAATGGATTCTCCTGTACCTTGATTGTAGTTCAGTGCAACCCGTGTGGGACTTCTAAAGAACTGTAAGATAGTAAATTTGTGTAGTTTTAAGCCATCGAATTTGCAGTAATTTGTAATGCAGCAGTAGAAAGTGAATGCAATCAGTTAGTGAGAATGATTGTTCCACTTGTATATTATGTATGCCTGAGGTTAAAAACTCCAGCACTTACCAGAGGCCAGGCAGGAACCATAAATTCATGGACTGGGAGATAGGTCTGAGGCAACCTGGTGACCTCATGGCTCACATGGAGTGGACAGCTGCGAGTTATCTCAAGCAAATTGGTGCTTTTTCAGTATTGAGCTAGATTCCTTTCTTTGCCTTTTTATCTGCATCTGCTCACATTTTCTCTCTCTCTCTCTCTCTCTCTCTCTCTCTCTCTCTCTCTCTCCTCTTCCCCCCTGTAAGAGGGATATATTACTCACATTACTCGCATATCATAAAAACATGTACATTTCTTAAAATTTCTACAAAGCAACAGGCAAGGAAGAGAAAAGAAAAAAAGCCAAATTGGTTTTACAAGACTACACACATTTGAACAAGATTTGTAGGGGATATTTTGACATGTAAAGGTCTTAATGAAAAAGTTTGGGAATTCTCTCTGGTTTTTGATTCCCTGAATTTATGCATTATGGTTTATGAATCTCCATTTCGGATTTCTGGGAGCTAAACATATGTGTTATGTTACACTCTTGTTAATCTTTGTAGTGAAGAATATTAATGAATTTCATAAGCAAATACAAAGTGACTCAGGTGTGTTATTACCTGAGTCAGTATTCCTACACTGGAGACAGGTTTATTATTGACACTGCTAGAGTCCCCAACCTCTGAGATAGGTCATTCTGGTGAGAAGCTTTGAGAACTCTGGAAACCAGCACCATAAGGATGCCAGATCTCCCAGAGTTAAAAGCCAAGACTCTTTTATTATCAGAAAATTTGAGCTTTGAGAGCCCTCACAGACAGAAATCCAAAATGGAGATTCATAAACCATAGTGCATAAATTCAGGGAATCAAAAACCAGAGAGAATTCCCAAACTTCATTAGGACCTTTAAATTTCAAAATATACCCTACAAATCTTGATCAAAGCTGTGCAGCCTTGTAGCAGACAAGCTGGGAAGCCGCCACAGTAAGTCTGAGTATTAGTCATGACGCATTGACAAACGCCAGATCACAGAGCCATGCTTCATCTTTCCAGTTTTATTTACATGTCCTTCATGCACTGGTTTGACACTGGGGTACAAGTTCCTTTAAGGCTGAAGAGGGTAAAGCAGGGCAGTTTGATGCTTTGTGGAGTGAGTTATATGTTTGGGAGTCTTTACTTATGTGAACATTTCTAAATTTAAAAGTTTGCACATTCATTTGGAATGTTTAGAATTATGTAAAACTTCAAACAGTTTTTACAAACAAATCTGACTCTCCCAGACCATTTGAATGCTACGAAGAAGGGAATCTAATAGCAGGAAATGAAGGAATAGAGTCATAAAAGAAGGTACAAAAATAAGCCGGGCGTGGTAGCGCACGCCTGTAATCCCAGCACTCAGGAGGCTGAGGCAGGAGGATCAGTGCGAGTTCAAGACCAGCCCAGGCTACAAAAATGAGCTCAAGGCCAGCTGAACTGCATAGCGAGACTCTGTCTCAAAAAGACAAAAAAGAAAAAAAAGGTACAAAAATAAAATGAAAGAAAGAGGATCAGAAAAACCTCAACAGAGTCCACTTGATGAAAGGATATGGGAATATTTCTAATTTATACAAACTTCTAAGGAAGAAACCAGCAGGCAATGGAAATAACATCAAAAGTTAATTTTCATAGGGGGTCCTTTAGAAAGCTAAACCTCCATGGCTGGCTGCCAGAGAGACGTACGAGAACATTCAAGTGGATAGTGATGGGCTATAGGCACAAGAGGAAGATGAGGGGACTAGATAGAGGGCTTTTCTCCAGGTCTGAGGCTCAAACATAGGACTTTGAGCCTGCTAACCAAGTGCTGTACTACTTAGCTCCATCCCAACAGACAGAGTTCTGTATTAGAAGACTGTAAATCTTCTGTATGTGTTTTAGCTTTTAAATTTTTTGGTGCTGAGGACCAAACCCAGGGCCTCCCATTTGCTGGATAAGCATTCTACCACTGAGTTATCCCCAGTCCCAAGTCCACTGTATTTATAGAATAAAAATGTGTCTTTTCCCCAGTGTATACAATTCCCAAGCTCTGGTCAGTTGCTAAGCTGTAGTCTGCATCATTTTCTGCAATTGTCATTATTTTTCCAAAAGAGCTTGCTGAGTAACCCATTTATTGGCTGCAAAACTACCGCTGAGAAATGCAGGCAACAGGAGAGCTGCTAGTCATGTCCCCAAGTTCACAGGTCACCATGCTCAGTGTCCAGGGAAGTTTATTTTACTGAACAGGGTTCTGGCCTCATACAGCTCTTACAGAAGCTCTGTCCGTTGTCTGGGCACAGTGACCATTTTTCTTCAATACTTGCAAATTGATTTGTTTTTGATACTTGTGCTGAAACAGGAAAAGCATTATCCTAGTGATTAATATTCTCAATTTGTGGTTTCTAGTTAATGAAAATACACCCCACTGCCCCATCTGGGCTCCTGGAAAAAAACTGGACAGAAACTTTAAGATATCTTAGAAAGACCATGTTCCTTAAGCAGAAACCCAAACCCAGTCCTAAGAAAAATCTATTTATTTACATTTTCTATCCCAAGTAGTTACTAGAGACATCTGCTTTATTTAGCTTCTTTCCATATCAGTGAAAGAATGTAATGTGGACTCCAGATAGCTGTGATATTGAACATGACCTGCCTGTGGTATTCAGAGCTATCTTTCCTAAGGGATATAATGATATATAGTAGAAGGAAAAATTTGATTTTAAGGGTGGTTTTTCATTTAAAAAATTGTTGCACCTTCTTGGCTGACCCCTGGGACACCCACCTTTATGCATCTTACTGGCTCAGTATGATCGCATTCCTCTAGCTCCTTCCTCGCCATTCTCAGCAATTAAATGTTGGAGTGCCTTGGTATGTTATTGGGGTTACAAGTTCAACTGAATGATGTATGACTCACTTCTGGTACCCTGGCCTTTTTTTCTCACCAGAGAAAGCCATCTATTATACATTTAGTGTCCAAAAGTCTTCACTGACTCTTCAACTATTCTAAGAGAATTTTTCTCCTCTGCAGTGAGAGAACAACAAATCAAAAGAGAACTTTACCTAAGTAAATATACACAATATTAAAGTAATTGCTGGGAGGTAAAGATCACTATGTGAATTGGAACACAAGTAAGAGAAAAAAGTTTTTATCTTAGTCAAGTTGTATTCCCAGGTCTATCAGACTGTCCCTTAGAACTGATACAAAAACAAACAAACAAACAAAAAACTAATACAAAAGGATCAACACGCATTTACTGGGAGACAGGGATTTCTCATTAATTTTTTTTTGTGTGTTTTGTTTTCCCTCATACACTGATCACTGCTGAAAAACCATTTATTAGGTGCTTCCTATATGCCAGGCACTATTAGGAATCAACAAATTCATCACCAAGTAGATATTGAATTCATTATTAATACAAGATATTTGTATTGTGGAAGGTAAAGAGAAGTGACACATGTAGAATTTATGACATGTTTGAAAAAATGAAATATACAAGAAAAATAATTACATAACATGGTAGTAAGTCCCAGGGATATTTGTACCCAGATTATTTTGGCCTGGGCTCAAACAGGGCTTCCTTTAGAAGGCAAGGCCTTGAAGGAAGCAAATAAGAAAGGAGAAGGAAAAAAAAGAGAAAAGAGAAGAGAAGGTGATTTTGGAGGCAGCATGTAGGGGGCAAGTGTGTTAGGTGATGTTGAGTCGCCCTGGGACACAAACCTTAGTTAGTCCTTTGAGACATCCCTTTGCCTTGTTTCTCTTCTGTAACACTTAGATTCTGTAGTAATGACCACACAAGTCACCCAAAGACTCAAAAGATTTGACAAAAACAGTCACAGACTGTATGTAGAGCAGACACCACTCTACAAATGTTAGCAGGTTTTATGATTTCATATTATCAGTAACATTGTCAGAGAGCTTTAAATTCCAAAATCTGATGAGCTTAATCATGGGAAAAGCTGAAGTATTAATAATGTGAGTGTGTAGCCGGGCGTGGTGGCTCACGCCTGTAATCCCAGCACTCGGGAGGCTGAGGCAGGAGGATTGGTGCGAGTTCGAGACCAGCCTGGGCTACAAAAGTGAGCTCAGGACCAGCCTCAACTGCATAACGAGACCCTGTCTCAAAAAGACAAAAAAAAAAAAATGTGAGTGTGGGCATACTATGCTGAAAAAATCTGAGAAAATAATGTCTTCAAAAAGAAGGGTGGATTGTGGACTCCTCTTACTACACCATACACCATATATAATAGATTGAATTTTTTCCAGTGCTCAAATACAGTAGAATTGCTTTTAAGAAGCTATTTGATTTCTACCCAGTTTCCCAGAGGTTAGAACTATGTGACATAATAAAATTGGTAGGACTGCAAAATGATATGAAGCTAGTGGTAGGAGTGCTTCAGCAGGACAAGGTTCCTGACACTCTGGTATATTTACCTGCAACTCAGTTTTCTTGAAAGTGTGAGGCTTTCTTGAATCTTGTTTTTGGACAGTTGTGACACCCAGCAGGCCTTGTGCTCTCCTGATTTCTCCTTTTGCTGGCTACGCCAGGCAGTGTTTTTTGTTTTGTTACTGTAGTCAAGGAGACTCCCTTGCCTCCTTTCTACGTTGCTCCTAGCACACATGCTCTGCTTTTGAGCCTTTGAAACATCTTATCTCAGGGTTTCTAGTTTATATAATTAATTTTTGGGGGCATTGCTGGGAACAAAACCTAGGGCCTCATGCATGCTAGGCCAGTGCTGTACTGCTAAGCTACAATCCCTAGCACTGGTTCAAGTCATTTAGCAGCAGGCGATCACTCTCTAGGTAATGGATAGGAGAACATTTTTGATGGTTTCTATTTTTTAAGGATATATATATATATATATATATATATATATATATATATATCTCACTACACAGATCAGAGTCATAGTGATTCTCCTATTTTCATCCTCTCCCAAGCACTGGGATTACAGTCATGAGCCACCACGTCCAGTCTCAATCACCATCTCTGCACCCCAGGCTTGGGGCTGGCACAACATATTGGTGATCAAACCCAGTCCCTGCTTAATTGCTCTTTCAGGTTCTTTTTTTTTTAAAGAATTTTTATTTTATTTATTTATTTTTTTCTTGTTTCAGAACCTTTGTTTGTTTATTCACTCATGTTTATGGCCGGCTCAGCCCGCCCCAAGGGCAGGGCTGGCGTAGCATGTGGTGCCGGGGA